>JANDKJ010000143.1:0-46470 GCA_028551335.1 Armillaria sp. CMW 4456
GTGGTGTCGCTGCCTGAATCTCCTCCAGAGATATCAGCGGGCGGATCTGGGAGGGGGCCGGTGGGTGCAGGGCCCCAGGAGGGGGGGTAGGAGTGCTCAGGTCGTCAGTACAGTGTTGGTGGCTGGGGAGGAGGCGAGCTGGATTGAACTGACTCTTCCATGTCCTGCCTGACTTCTGGGTGCAGAGGGAGGTCCGGTCCTGCTCCTCGGATGTTGGGGCCAAGCCCCACTCAGCATGGGAATACGACATAGAAATGGTTAAAGAAGTGGACAATCAGGAGGAGGAAGTTAACAATGACTTGGTAGTAGTACCAACAGATGGCAGCTAGAGCGAGGAGCCCAATAATGGTGGGGACAGTGAGGAGAGTGAGGTCATTGCTTTGTGAGGACATACAGTCTTTTCTTTCATGGCGAGCATATAAAGAAAAGAGGGTAGAGAAGCTTCAAGCTAATTGTTAGACCCAAACTCCACATGACTCTAACAACAACAAACAACCGGTTACTTCGCGTTTGAGTATTCCTGGTGAAGTCATATGCTAGCATAGAGGTGAGGCTAAGTCCTTAGTGCTTAGCTTGGAGGGGAGTGAGTGTCAAGCATAAGTTGGTATATTATAACTTAGCTCAAAGCTGGTTTATACCAGTGCAAGCATCCTACTTAAATACACGGCTCATATGTGACTGTTGTACACTATGTAGTGACAGTGTTTGTCTATGAAGAAGCAGCCGGTGTGAACAGGTGAGCAACAGCAAACAGTAAGTACAAAGAGGAGTCCTAACTGGAGAAGAAGATGAAGCGAAAGAAGTGAGCAAGTGGAGTTAAGCGCTGATTCATGGATAGCATGAGATAAGGGATCGATGTTAGCATTAATAAAGGGGTGTCTAGGGTTAGGGTTGAGATAGGGGTAAAAACCGTAACAGGGCAAAGGCTGATGCCATGTTCATAACCACTGCAGACAGTGCAACAAGTGGGATCAGTGGACCTCTGAGGATCCTGGTCAATAAAATTTGGAAAGAGCATGCTGAAATTAAACAAGTACCTTGACTGGAGCAGGAGATTGAGTCATAGCACACTTGGTTAAGTGGCCTTTGCATTTCCTGGCAGCACGGCCTCTGGCACTTCAAGCTAAAGAAGTGTCCTGGTCAATTTAAGTTGTCTTCCAGGATTGTTTGGGACCTTACCTGTGTTAGCATTGAACAATGCATATGTGCCACTGAGCAAATTCCATTATTTCCTTTGTCATTGATCTTATTTATTATGCCTGTTTCAGATTACAAAGTAGATATGCTACTCAATCTAGTACAGTATATAAGTAGCATAGTTTTTGGTTGTAATACCTCAGCCCTTTTATGATACTCTTCTGAAGACTGAGACTATCTCTACAGTTCAGATTCTAAAAGATTATGGGATGCTGCTAAACTCACAATTTTTTTTTGGAAATGAGACTTTAGAACCTGAACTCTGTCACCACAATCCTTGTTGTGAAAATGACTGTTGAGTCATCCTCAAAACCCTCTGTTCCTCTTATCAACATACAAGCTGCACTTTTCACTGGCAACATTCTTGATAAAGGGAAGAACAATTGGCATTCCTGGAGTTGTGACATACTTGATCTTCTCGCTTTATCTAGCAGCCTCAACTGCCACCTTCTTGGGACTTGGAAGTGCCCTAATGCTGACAGTGAGCCCATTGCAGCTCAAAATTGGTCTACAAATGATTGTGCTGTTATTAGCTTTGTGCATATAAAGTGCCACTCTGATGAAAAAGAGTACATTTCTACTCTTGGATCCATGCTTGCTAAGGAAGTCTGGACATCACTGTCTAGTCATCATGAGTAAGAGGGCCCCATTGTCCAGATCAACCTTATCTAGGAAGCCCTTGCTATTTGGTATACTCACCAGGAGTATCTTGCCACCACTACTGCTCATCTTTCTGAACTCAATACGAGGATCTGGAATGTGGGCCAGCCTTCTGCAGATCTATTCCTTTGTATCTTTATGCTCAATTTAATGTCCGGGGATCTACTCTCGGTATGCATGTCCCTTGCACAAACAATCAACTGATCCACAAAAGATGACCCTGTTAAATCCTCTGACATCTGTTGAGACCTTGACACTCAACAACAGTTGTTCAACACTGACAATAAGTCTAGTAAGGACATTGCTCTTGCTGCCACCATCTGCAATGGACCCTGCACACCACCCAGCTATACCAACCCCTCATGCCCATCACCGAAAGGTCACACTATATCCCCTACTGCATTATGGAAGGAGGAGGCATGGCTGGCAAGACCATCGAGGAATCTAAAGTGGCCAAACGTCGAGACCATGAGGGTAAAGAAAAAGAAGGAAACAAACTGGCTGAGAAGAAAGGACACCTTACCATGTTTAAGGACCCCACACATGGCACAGCATATCTTGTTGATTCAAACACTGGCAGTATCACCCCATTAGTCCCTCACAACAGTTCCAAGGCACCAGGATTCTTGGGTTTACCATCAGATACCACTGTAGCCTTTGTGGAATCTCCCCCAGATCTGACCATGGCTGAACATGTTGAATACAAAGGATGGCTAGCCTTTGAAGACAACATAAAATCATCAGTTGATTGGACCAATGATAGCCAATCTCATAATGTCACTGCAATATCTTTCTCCCACCAAAAGGACTCTACCCTGTTATCCATGACAAACCATCCATTCTTCCTGGACACTGGTGCAACAACACATATTACTCCAGAGAAAAAGGACTTCCTCACCTTAAAGTCTATACCTCCTCAATTCATCCAGGGTGTAGGTAACTCGACTATTACAGCTCTTGGCATCAGTACCATCAGGCTTCACACTAACAATTGCACAACAATGACCCTACAAAATGCACTGTATATTCCCAATGCTACTATACACCTGCTATCCATTTCCACCCTTGCTCACAATTCAAGACTTGTTGCTCACTTTGATGGCAATACTTGTTGGCTTATCAGCCTAAATGGTGCTACTGTCACAAGAGGAACTTTAAACCCCATCAGACAGCTCTATAGCCTGACTGTTTGCAAAGCTGAAGCTGAACATACTATGCTAGCTGCCACCACACAACCAGATCTAGAGACTTGGCACTGGCACCTTGGCCATGCCAATTACCAGGCCCTTAGCAAGATGATTCAGTCCAATGCTGCCCAAGGTATGCGTGCCAATCTTTCTCGTGTCCCTCCTAATGCCAATCTTGCATCCTTGGAAAACAGACAAAATCGCTGGTACTAAAGGTGCAAGAAGAGGGACATTGTGCAATGAAGTGTCTGGGCATTGTCTGGGTTGATCTGGCTGGTCTACTGGCTGTTGTTTCACAAGCAGGCTATCAGTACATTATGAATATTGTCAATGACTTTACAAGTCGAGCTTGGTCCATTCTGTTGAAGAACAAAGAAGATGCCTTTCATGAACTCCAGGCCTGGGAACATGCATGTGAGCTCAAAATGGGCCAGAAAGTTGACATATATCACATGGACAATGGGGAACTTAAAACCACAGAGATGAGAGACTGGCTGAAGACAAGAGGCACTATGCACCAATTCACAGCACCATATACATCAGCCCACATTGGCAGAGTTGAGTGACATCATCACACCCTCATGAACAAGGCAAGGACTATGTGTGATGCAAAGTGCCCAGAGAATCTATGGGATGAGTTCTATCTCACTGCACAATACCTTGATAACATGACTACCACCAAGTCATTGACTGGGAAGACTCCTTATGAGATGTGGCACAAGAAAAAACCCAATCTGTCTCATTTGTGTGCAATAGGGTGCAGGGCTTTTGTTCTAATACAAAATTGGCACAATCCAAAGATCCTAGAATGGTCTGTTGAATGCATACTGATTGGATACCAGCCAGATGCAAAAGCTTACTGGTGCTATCACCCAGCAACCAAACATGTCGTAATGTCTCACCATGTCTCCTTCATTGAACAGCACCAGTCTCCGCAACCTGTGCACCCACACATCCCTGCATCTGTCAACTCTGCCCCCAAACCTAGTATTGCCACACCACCCACTGATCCCATTGTTTCTGCTGCCCCTGAGACCTTCAAGAGAGTCATCGATGCTGCCAGGCCTGTCTCTGTTGAACCTGAGGCAGATGCCCCCACCAGATGTTGAAGTTGCCAGTCCTGCTGCTTGTGTTGATCTCTCTGTTGCCATGGTTCTGCCCAGGCGTTCTGCCAGGATTGCGACAATCAATAACTCCACACCTAACCACTTTGAACAAGCAGTTGAAGAAGCCTGGCAGGCTGAAATATGTGCCAAGGCTACATGAGATGAGCAAAGACACCAGATGATGGAAATGACCACTCACGCTATTCCCCATGACCCTGTTGCTGCTGATGATGTTGCTAAAAGGGAACTGAAGTCTTCACTGGGTGATCTGCTCAGTCCTGAGTCCATAAGCTATCTGGATGAAGTGTTCTCCATGGTTGCACACAAAGTCTATGCAGCCTTACAAATGGGTGATGAGCCATCCACATGGAATGAAGCATGTGCTTCCCCAGATGCCAATCACTGGCTCACTGGTTACAAGGATGAACTTCAGTCCCTCAAGGACATGGGTGTATACAAACTTGTCCCTTGTTCTGCTGTTCCTCCTGGTCATAAAATTCATAAGGGTCATCCCGTCTTTAAAGTTAAGAGAAATGAGGATGGTTTAGCTATACATTGGAAGGTACATGTTGTCTTCAAGGGCTTTGAGCAGATTTACGGCCAAGACTATACCAAGACCACATCCCCCACAGCTTGCATGGAATCCTGGCATATCCTACTACACATAGCTGCAACCCTGGGATGGGATGCCCAGCAAATCGATGTCAAGATGGCCTTCCTCTATGGTTTACTACCTGATGATGAAACACAATATATGGAACAACCAAAGGACTTCAAAGAACCAGGCAAAGAGGACTGGGTCTGGGAGCTGCAGTGTGGCCTATATAGCATGAAACAGAGTGGATGTATCTGGAATCACACAATGAATGAGGCTATGCTGTCTTAGAGCTTCACATGCCTGAGCAGTGAATATTGCATCTACTACTGGAAGACCAACACTGGTATTGTGATGGCTGCAGTACATGTGGATGATTTCCTTGCTGTAGCCAGTTTGAAGGAGGAGAATGAGAGATTCAAAGACCAAATGCAACAGAAGTGGATTATCTCAGACCTTGGCAAAGTGAAATTTTGCATTGGTATTGCCATCTCAAGTGATCACACCAACAGAACCATTTCATTATCTCAGACTGCCCTTATTGACAGGATTGTTTCCCAGTACAGCCAGAAAGATGCCCATCCAATCGCAACACCCATAAATCCTGGTCTAAAACTTTGTTGTCATGATCTGTCTCATCTGTCTATTGAAGATCAAACCACCTTACAGAAGCTCCCATACTGTTCACTTATAGAATCCCTCATATATCTCACCATAGGAACTCATCCAGATATTGCATATGCTGTCCAACAACTATCTCACTTCTTAGACTGTTTTTCCTTCATTCACTGGAATGCTGCCATCCATGTAGTACAATACCTGAAAGGCACCAGAAATCTGAGCCTACAACTAGGAGGCCATGCTGACATCAAACTCACCGGTTTTACTGACTCCAACTGGGTGAATTGTCTGGACACCCAACAGAGTATTGGAGGATACTGTTTTTCATTAGGTTCAGGGCTCATATCATGGATGGCCAAGTGACAACCAACTGTTGCCATATCATCATGTGAATCAGAATATGTGGTGGCATGTGAGGCCACCAAGAAAGCCATTTGGATCCATGCTCTCTTATCAGGACTTGGCTTCGAACAACATGAGACAACAACCATCAGCTGTGACAATAACAGTGCCATCAGCTTGTTAGAGGACCCTTCACTGCACACTCAAGTCAAGCATATTGATATCAAATATCATTTCATCCAGGAATGTGTCAAAAGCAAGGAGGTCTCTCTGGACTACATGAATACCAAGCACAATGTTGCTGATTGCTTTACCAAAGCTCTACAGCCAGCTCAATTTGTTCGTCTATGAGGATTTATGGGATTATCATAGACCAAGCTCAGGAGGAGCTCTTGGTGAGAAGGAGTGTTAGCATTGAACAATGCATATGTGCCACCAAGTGAATTCCATTATTTCCTTTGTCATTGATCTTATTTATTATGCCTGTTTCAGATTACAAAGTAGATATGCTACTCAATCTAGTACAGTATATAAGTAGCATAGTTTTTGATTGTAATACCTCAGTCCTTCTACGATACTCTTCCAAAGACTGAGACTATCTCTACAGTTCAGATTCTAAAAACCTGGCACTTCTTCATTGAGACTCATCTGTGAAATGCCAAACAAAAGTTGAACAATGAGGTCTGGAGTGAGTTCAGGCTACATATGCTGTCAGATTCATCACTATCAATCTCAAGGATCATACTTTTCTCCAGGTTTTTCATCTTGATATCTTCTTCAATGGTGAAACTCTCTGGATCAGTATTGGGACCCACAGTGGCTTTAGATTTTGCAGCATGGGAGCCTGTCTTGGACTTGGTTTGCTATCCAGGATATGGTTAGTGGAGTCCAGGATTGAGTTGAATACAACTCACAGTTGGAGCAGTGGAGATTTTTGCATGAGGATTCCCAGATGCTGCAGCAACTGCTGCATTAGCAACAGCATTCACAGCTGCAGCTGCCATGGTGCATTCCTCACAATCAGAGTGGACCCAGCCTGTTGCATGAGCTGGGAAGGTATAATTCTCAGAGGACTTGGATCCATGAGGGATTTTGAGCAGGAGTTTCCTGTTCTGGCAGTCGTGTCTCACACTAAAGGCTCCCTCCCAGAGAAGAGAACCTTCTTCATGATAAGCCTGCAAGAAACACTCTTTGTTTTTGAACAAGGGCATCTAGAAACTAGTCAGCACCTTCCTGGACAACTTTAATCAATCCTGGATTGGACTTACAATGCCTTCTAAGAACCAAAGACTATCTTTGTCAGTGTCCAGGATTGCATCAAAGTCAGGACTGCTGTCCACAAGAGTAGGAAGTGTAGCAGGGATAGTTGGGGTGTATTGTCCATTCTTGCAACAAGATTGCAGCAAGGCCAGTGCCACCTTGAATCATGCAACTTGCATAGACTCAGGTGCCATGAGTAAGGAGTGGATTGTCAGTCCAGGATTTTGTTTATGCTATTTATATTCCTGGCTGACATCATTTATCCACAAGATACTCAAGGACTTGGGTTCCTGCATGATGCTTTGTTAAGTTTCTAATGGCTATGAGCTCATAAACTTATTGTTAATGACTCCTGGATAAGAGTTCTGGCCTGTAATATACTTGTGATCAGTTTCACAACCTAGATCAAGTTATGACAGCCTGGGACAGGCTTTTTCAGTTTGGGGGAGATAGAACAGCACAACACAGTCTTAAAAGAAAAATTTCATTATAAATTTTCAACTCCAGGACCAATGGAATAACAGGAATAGTGTTAGACCCAAACTCCATGTGACTCTAACAACAACAAACAACTGGTTACTTCGTGTTCAAGTATTCCCAGTGAAGTCATTGACTAGCATGAAGATGAGGCTAAGTCCTTAGTGCTTAGCTTGGAGGGGAGTGAGTGTCAAGCATAAGTTGGTATATTATAACTTAGCTCAAAGCTGGTTTATACCAGTGTGAGCGTCCTACTTAAATACATGGTTCATATACTACTGTTGTACATTATGTAGTGACAGTGTTTGTCCATAGAGAAGCAGCCAGTGTGAACAGGTGAGTGATAGTGAATGGTAAGTACAAAGAGAAGTCCCAACTGGGCAAGAAGACGAGGTGAGCAGAGTGGGTGAGTGGAGTTAAGCACCAATTCATGGATAGTATGAGATAGGGGGTCAAGGTCAGCAGTGATAGTAAGGGAATGTCTAGGGTTAGGGTCGAAATAGGGGTAAAAATCATAACATTACCCCCTCATTAAGGCAGTCATCCTGACTGCCATAACCCTTATCTCTTGGTTACAATTTAAGAAGTCTTGATCGCTTCTTGGGTGTTATTGAGTAGGTCTCCGTACCCATTGGTTCTCTTCATCCCATATCCCTTCCACTTGATGAGGTAGTTGGTGATGGTGTCATGATGGTTGATTCTTTTTCCCTCAAACACATCTGGTGTGGCTGTCGACAATTTTCTCTACTTTGTATTCTTCCTCATCATTGATGATTTCTGGTGGTGGTGGTGGTTGTTTTGTTTGCGATGGGAAGACAGGTGCAGTGTATGGGGAGAGTAGGGATTCATTGAAGACTGGGTGGATTCGCCAGGTTGTTGGGAGTTTGAGTTTGTATGCTGATGCTCCAATTTTGGTGATGATTGTGAATGGGCCGACCCATTTGTCTTCTAATTTTTGCTTTGGTCATGGTAAGTGGAGGTTGGTGGCATCCAACCAGACCTTATCTCCTATGCTATAGGTCAGTGTCTTCCGTTTCCTTGGGTTGTATTGGGTCTTCATCCACTTGGCTGCCTTTTCAAGTGCAGCCTTCGTTTTGGCATGTATCTTTGTCATTGTGGTGGTGAAGTCATTTGCAGCTGGTGTCCTTTGGGGGTGGTGGGTGTTTGTGATGGTGGTTCGGGGGTGAGTACCATAATTAACGAAAAAGGGACTTTTGCCTGTGGCAGAGTGTATACAATTGTTGTGTTGGAATGCGGCTAGGGGTAGCCATTCAGGCCAGTCATCCTGGTGGTAGTTGACGAAGAGGCATAGATACTTCTCAACTTCTTGATTCACACATTTGGTTTGTCTGTCGGTCTGAGGGTGGTAGGCTGTTGAGGGGTTGGCATGGATGTCGAGGAGTCGGTAGAGGTCGCTGATAAACTTCAAGATGAATTGAGGTCCCCAATCACTAATGATCTTTTGGGGCATCCCATGTCGTGAATATACATGGTCTCGAAGTATTTGGGCCCATCCTTCTGAGGACAATTCGGTAGTGCATGCGATGGGTATGATTTCCTTGGAGAATCGGTCAATGACCAGGATGATTGCATCTTGCCTGTTGGACTTGGGCAGACCGGTGATCATGTCAACACTGATATGTGTCCAGGGTGCTTTGGGAATTTTGTTCAGGTGAAGGGGCATTGGTCTGGCCTGCATATGCACCTTTGTTCATTGGCAGACTTCGCATCCCTTGACGTATCTCTTGATGTCATTTCCAAGCTTGGGCCACCAGTAGTTTCGTTGAACGAGTTCCTTTGTCTTGGTGATTCCTGGGTGTCCTGCTGAAGAGGCAAGTTGCTGTGTGCAGCCAAAATGGACTCAAAATGCGAGCAGAGACTACAGACTCTGAATCACACTCCAACCCTCAATGCTACAACCACACACAACAACCACACACTCTTTAGTTCGTGGGGGATTATAATGCGATAGAAGCAAGCAGTGGAATTGATAAGACAGGTTCTAGGACCTCAAATACGCTTTAGACAGCTGTGCTCTCCGATTTTCTAGACTTCTCTAAGTCTAAAGACTTTTGTTACAAGAGGTGGCAACTTTGTCGCCAGGCATCAAGGCAATATCACAAATGCACCATCCCAGATGCAGAGCGCAACACAATTTGCCCTTAAAACACACAAAACTAACCCAAACACAATGTGCTCTTCCAAGAGACGCTCCCAAATCCAATCCACAAGAGCCACTGGGTTTGAACCAATGTGCTCTAGCTTCCTAACCAATCGTAACTCCACAGGGTTTGAACCTGTGCTGAGTCAGAGAAACCCAAAAACACAATAACACTGTCCCACAAGCCAAAGGGTTTGAACCTCTGCCACTTGGGGAAAAGAGTGCAAGCTAATCAGCCTAAAGGGTTTGAACCTCTGCCAACTGTAGCTCCATGTGTCACCCAAAACCCTTCACACATGAGAGTGCAAGTGCTCTGGCCTCCCTAATGTCCCCTAGATGAACTTAGAGTTGATCACACTTCACACAGAGCTTTTACTGCTGTGAACCAATCTCTATATTCGAAGTCTCCCCCTGCACCAAGCTGAGAGTGTCAACTTTTGCTTACACACTACACAGTGGGCACCAGCTGGGAACCTGCTATACTACTGTGTGTCTACCGTATTTATATGTGCTCTCCATTACCAATTGGATCTACATATTGGGTAAAGGTCCATGCACCATTGAGTGCTATTCCTGCATGTCCGAAACACCTCTGTCCAGCATTATTCTGACTCATTTTGGTCCAGCTATTGGATTTGAGTCTGACTGAGTCACTGCCTGTTTAGCAGAGAGTCCTTTTAATATTTCTGAGCAGCATGTGCTATTTCTGAGCATCGTTTTTGGGAGAGCACACCTTCCATGTGCTTCCCTGTCATCACCGGTCCAAGGGCACATGTGGTTTTAATCTTCCTGTACAGCCACTGTGCTATAGGTCTAGAGTGTGGGCCATTCTCCTATGATATCATTGTGCTCTCCTGTGCCTGTTGATCCCTGATCAATGTCTCCCCTCTGATTGCATCATAAACACCAATTTCTTTGAGTAGAGCACTGCTAGTGTCCAGTACATTGCCTCTATGGCCAACAAAACCCATCTGGTGTCTTGTTAAGACCTGAGCCTTGTGCTCCACCTGCTGTCACCCTTAGCACTGTAACTGCTTACACTCTATACACAAGAGCACACCCTTAGGTGTTTATTTGGTTCACATGGACCCTTGCATTGTTTTAATTGCCTATTATGTTCGCAATTTCATGGGTAGACAGCCACTTGGCATGTCACCACTGTGATGTGGTTGTGGTGGTATGAGATCAGTTCTCCTCGGAGAGCAGCGTCCTTCAGGACATATATCCTGCCATTGTATTCGAGTAGTCCGGCATGTTCTGTCACCCCTCGTTCATGCCTTAGCAATTCCATGATGCCACTGTCCCAACTGGCCTTCTTCTTCATCAGCTCCCTTATCCTTCCCTCTATTTCCCCCTCCTCCAGCATGATGACCATCCGGAAGAAGTAGGAGTCTGGGAGTACCATCATTTCTTGGTTGTCATTGGTCCCTTGGTCATGATCGGCCTGGTGGCTTAGGAGGTCTGCCTTCTGATTGGCAGTGCCCGGTTTGTGGTGTAGGGTGAAGTGGTATTCACCAAGTTCGGTGACCCACCGGGCTTGTCGTCGATTTAGCTTTTGTGGCTGGTGGAAGTATTGGAGATTCTGGTGGTCGGACCAGATCTCAAATGTCTGTGCAGCTCCCATGAGGTAGTGCCTCCATTCCGATAGGGCAAGCATGATTGCCAACAGCTCCTTATCATAAATCTCATAATTGCACTCCATGGTGGAGAGCACCTTTGAGAGGAAAGTGACTGGTCACCACAGCATTCCCTGTTGTTGGGAGAGCACTGCTCCAATTGCCCCTTCACTCAAGTCTGCTTCAATCCTGAACTTCCCTTCATCAGTCGGGATAGCTAGTATGATGTCCTGGGCCAGTCACCTCTTTAGCTCCTCGAATGCCTGCTGTTGTGCCACCCTGTTAGGATTGTGCCAATAGAAGAGAAGATGGAATGCATGTAGCGGAGTCCATGGAGTGTGTGTGCCCTTGGCGAAGCTATTAGCAACATCACCCTTGGGTTGAGGGCTAGATTGGATTGTGGATGGAGGCCACGGAGTTGATACTACTGGTGTAAGGGTTAGTTCCACAGAGTCGGAGTCCGTGGAATATGGTAGAAGTTAGAGGATGAGGTGTGAAGGCCTGAGAGAGAGTATTGGGCTGAACCAAGATGATATTCAAACTGAGCTATGTACTACTAGAGCTACAGTATATATACTAGGGCAGAGTCCATGGGATCAGGGTCTAGGTTATGGAGTCTGGATTAGTCTGTATCCAGAGGAGTTGAGGAAACCCATGGACTCCGATATAACACCTATTCACTACTGTAATGGAGTCTAGATATGATAAATGAATTATATGAAATTAGTAGTTGAAATACAAAAGGAATCTGATAAGGAAGAATGAAGAACAGAGTCTGCGGAGTCTGGTTGGGGTATGAGATTGGTCTTGAATTCAATGACCATGGAGTCCACGGCATGATCGTTACACACCCCCCATACCCATGGCTCCTTTCCCATAAGTTTCGTCATTGGTTGTACCACCTTGCTGTAGTCCTTGATGAATCATCAGTAGAAGTTGGTGAAGCCAAGGAATGACTGTAGCTCCTTTTTCTTTGTCAGTGTCAGCCATTCCGATACTCCCTGTGTCTTTATCTCATCTATTCGTATTGATCCTTCGCTTATTATCATGCCCAAATATTCTGTCTTGAGCATCTCGAATTCGCATTTCTCAGCTTTCAGGTATAATTTGTGTTTTCGAAGGGTAGCTAGTACCTGTCGAACGAGCCTGTGGTGTTTGCTTCACTCCTTCGACATGATTAGAATGTCATCGAGGTAGATGGTCACCCTTCCAGTGGCAATGAGGTCTTTAAAGATATTGTTCATCATCTATTGGAAGATGGCCAGGGAGTTGGTTAGCCTGAAGAACATCACCGTCGGCTCGAACAGCCCTCGGTTCATGTGGAAGGCTGCCTTCCACTCATCCCTGCTCTTGATCCGTATGTTATTATATCCCCATTGCACATTGAGTTTAGTGAAGTACTTGGCCCCCTTCAACTTGTCCATGAGCTCCGAGATGAGTGGTAATGGGTAGCAGTTCTTGATCATCATCTCATTAAGCTTGCAGTAGTCTTGCATGGGTCACAGCCTCCCATCCTTCTTCTTGACAAAGAAGAACAGGGAGGCCATGGGTGACTTGCTAGTGTGGATTCTCCACATGCAGAGGTTTTTGTCAAGGAAGTCATCAAGCTCTGCTTGCTCCTTCAGGGACAATGGGTAGATCTTGCAGTTGAGCATGGATTTGGTGTTAGGGATCAGCTCGATGGCATGATCCCAGGGCTTACATGGCAGGAGTTCATTGAAGTTTTCCTTCGAGAACAGGTTGTGGAAATCTCAGCACCAGTCAGGGACCAATTCCTCTAGTGTCCTTTCTGGTTTCGATTCATGGGCCTTGGCCGCCAGGTCATTGGCTACGTGGGCACACAGCCATATCTCCTCTGTCATTTCTACTGCCAGGATGGTATCTCCGTCCTCCAGCTCTTGGTCCCAGGGGTCTTTGTCAGCATCTGGTAGCATGAAGGCCAGGCAGTTGCAGTGGCATCAGCTGAATGTAATGTGCCCTGTGCCCCAATCAATCAAGGGGTTATGTCATCTCAACCAGTCATGTCTGAGGAATAGGTCCTTGTCTCCTAGGTCAGTTATGGCCAGGTCGATTCATTTGACATGGTTGCTGATCCTTAGGTGCAATTTGACGTATGCAGTGATCTCCCCAGCACGGTGAGACACCGTAAGGCTCTTTAAGTGTGGAAAGTGCTCAATACCGGGATTTCGTAGCATTGCAAAGTCTGGCACCCCTAAAACGGGACCAATTCACCCCTCAGAGTGCGCTCTCGCCGATAGGGTGCAGGCGACTGACAAGCCAGGGCTGACAACAGGTGGAGTGCGAGACTTAGGTCCAGAATGGCACCAGAAGGGCCAAACTGGCTATGAAGTCAATGCGGTTGACACTAGATGTGGCCCACTCCACTAAAAGATCACGGGCTGATGCGATCAGACACGAACTGGTGATCGAGGATCAACAGGCACACCAGAGTGCAGTGATATCATAAGGAAACAACGGGCTCCAGACCTTGGAGATCATGGCAGTGCAGGAACACTCAGGACGGCAAATGGAAAGCCTGGTACCAAGGAAAAGATAACCTAAAAGATGAAACAGGACCAGGGAACTTAAACCGCACATGGACCTGGACTGGGGATAACAGAGGAGCATGTGGAGGGCGTGCTCTCCTGAAAACGATGCTTGGAGATAGCACATGCTGCTCGGAAACATAAGGAGCGCTCTCTGCTGGACAGGCAGTGACTCAGTAGGACTCAAATCCGAAGGCCGGAAATAAATGAGTCAGAATGACGACCATAGGGAGGCATGCCAGATGCGCTCCTTGGTGCATGGACCATTGCCTAATATGTAGAGTCAGTTTGGGATGGAGAGCACATATAAATACAGTAGATACGGAGTAGAAGACAAGCTTCAGGCCCCCTCTGTGTAGTGTGTAAGCAAAAGTTGACACTCTCAGTCGGTTCAGTCAGTAGTTTCGAATATAGAGATTGGTTCACAGCAGTAAAAACTCTGTATGAAGTGTGATCAACTCTAAGTTCATCTAGGGGACGTTAGGGAGGCCAGAGCGCTTGCGCTCTCGTGTGTGTAGGGTTTCAGGTGACGCATGGAGCTACAGTCGGCAGAGGTTCAAACCCTTTGGACTGATTAGCTTGCACTCTTTTCCCCAAGTGGCAGAGGTTCAAACCCTTTGGCTTGTGGGACAGTGTTATTGTGTTTTTGGGTTTCTCTGACTCAGCACAGGTTCAAACCCTGTGGAGTTATGATCAGTTAGGAAGCTAGAGCGCATTGGTTCAAACCCAGTGGCTCTTGTGGATTGGATTTGGGAGTGTCTCTTGGAAGAGCGCATTGTGCTTGGGTTAGATTTGTGTGTTTTAAGGGTGAATTGTGTTGCACTCTGCATCTGGGATGGTGCATTTGTGATATTGCCTTGAGGCCCGGCGACAAAGTTGCCACCTCTTGTAACAAAAGTCTTTAGACTTAGAGAAGTCTAGAAAATCAGAGAGCGCACCCGTTTAAAGCGTATTCAAGGTCCTAGAACCCATCTTATCAATTCCACTGCTTGCTTCTATCACATTATAATCCCCCACGAACTAAAGAGTGTGTGGTTGTTGTGTGTGGTTGTAGCATCGAGGGTTAGAGTGTGATTCAGAGTCAGTAGTCTCTGCTCGCATTTCGAGTCCATTTTGGCTGCACGCAGCGACTTGCCTCTTCAATGGTTTTGGGTTCTGTCAGCATTGAAGATGGGAATCAGGTGGGCAGTAGGTCGGGTGATCAGTTGGTGTTTGTCGATGAAGGTCTTATTGATTGAGCTCCCAGTGCACCCGCTGTCAGTGAGGGTGGTGGCTTGGAGGTCCTGGGGTCTTTCCAGGGTCTCGAGTTGTACCGTGGTGATGAGGTCCTTACTGTGGGATTGGGCAGCATGTATGTATTGGTGGGGTCCCTTGAGTTCTTTGAGCCACTCAAGGGTGGTCGACCTTTTTGACTTTCAAAGTTGTTGGATTAGCTCGTCGGTCACCTCCTGTTGGCAGGTCTTGTGGATCCAGTTCAGGAGGGTGCCCTTGGCTGCTGGGAGTGAGGCATAGAGGTTTTGCCAGGTCCACTTTGCACTCCAAGGTTTGAGCCACTCCGCCGGATCATGCAGATATTTGGGGGAGGCTTCTGGTTCAGGAGGGTGGTTGTCGGTCACAAGCCCAAGGAGGTTACTGGTGGAGTGATCCCAGGCCCCCATCGTCCAGTTACCAGCTGGATCAACATGGTAAGAGAAGCAGGGGTTTGGGATCTGCACTCAAGAGGTGGTGGGAGGTGTCATATGGGGCGTGCAGGCCCCCATTCAGCCCCCTTCACTAGGCAGGATAGTGGTCTTGTTCTTGCTTGCTGGGACGTTTGCAACCAGTGGGTAGGGCTCCCATGCTAGCTCTTCTGCTGTGGTCGGGGTCACCTCGGCCATGCTCTCAGGGGTCAGCTGTGGGTTTTCTGCCAGTGGGGTTTGTATGGTCCCTGTGACAGTTGTGGCCTGCTTACCCAGCTTCTGCCACAGTCACACCCTTTGTGATTCCTTGGAGTTCTTTGTCATTGCTGTTGAAATGGGTATATTTGAATGTGTTGGGACTACAAGCATATCATAAGTACTATTACAAGTAGGCGATGATGTACTAGAACTAATTTCATCCATGGCTGATCAAGCAGAATCGCTCAGTCATCAGCCTAATCTTTTACCTCCTCAATGCCACTGGTCGAGGGTGTCTTCTCCTTGGTGGTAGAATATTTGTTTTCGAGCTGCTCAATAGTGGCCTGGATCTGTGCCTTCGAGTGCAGTGGTCGATGGTACGGTTTCTTCAGCTTGGGACACTCTCAGGCAAAGTGTCCTTTTTCATTACAGTTGTAGCACAATCTGGTGGTTCTCACCTTTAGTTGATCTATGTCCATTGGCTGCCCTTGTCCACCATAGGTCATCCCTGTTCTGGTCCACTTGTCAGTGTCTGCAGGTGTCATTGCTGGGGCGTGTCCAGTCATAGACAGGGTTGGTTTCATGGTGGCGGGGCATGCTACCATATTATCAATGACCTTTGCACATTGTTGGGCTTCGTTGCCATCAATGATTTGCTTCCTCCACTTGAAGTAGCCATTTGGCAATAAGATCCCTGTGTTGGTGATCTTGTTGCAGATGGAGCATGAAATCCCCCCCTTCATGGCCATGGTCATCTGCCCCCACTCTCCTATATTGTGGATCAGCTCGGCTTTCCTTTTGGGATCTTCCAGCTTCTGGAAATATTCTACTGCTGTCTCAACACCGACGTTCCATCTGAGCTCAGTCATTGCTTGGTGGTGCTTTTCTGTTATGGCAGGATCTCCGAACTGGGTCCTGAGGGCATCTTTGAAGTCGAGCCAGGTGGGGAATTGGTGGTGGAGGCAGGAGCGAGAGTACAATTCTTTTTGTATACTGACCCACCAGTTCTTGGCCTGTCCCTCCATGTGAGAGACAGTGAAGATGATCTTGTTGCCATTGGCGAAGAAGCTGAGAAAGGTCTGGAAGTAGAGTTCACAGTCGTTGATAAAGTGTCGTAGATTGTCGGAAACGTCCTTGAATGGATTTGGTTCTTTGATGAGTGTGGGTTTAACATGGAGTCAGAGGTTGCCTGCCACCATTTCAGGTGCAGGGTTGTCGGAGGGCCAGCCTGGCGGTTCTCCCAGTGGTCCTTGCAGTGAGGCCAGCTCGTCTTGGGCTGATGGGTGCAGGGAGCCTCTGGGGGTATCACCTGGTTTCCACCCCAGGGCGGGTTGGGTTTTGGTGGCATTAGCAAGGGCAATGCATAGGTCTTCTCATGCCTTCTTTACAGCTTGTTGGTTAATCTGATTGCATTCCCATTCACCAATGGATCCCTGGGATGCAGGCTTCAGCAGTTCAGCTGGTTGGCATTGTGGTTCTACCCTGGGCTGCAGGGACAGCTGGGTCTGGGAAGGCCTGGCAGCTTCTGGTCCTGCCACAGCCTGGATGACAATCTGGAAGGGGATACAATCTTGCCAATTGATTGGGGCCACAGCTTGTTCCTTCGCCTGATTAAGCATGTCTCACCTCATTATCTCCTGGTCTCGGAATGTGATCCATTGCCCGATCAGCTTAGTTTCAGCAAGCATCCTTAGGCGATGGTACTCTGATATGGTTAGATCAAGGTACTGACTCCACATTTCTCCTTCTGTCTTGGGTATTGGCAAGTTAGCTACTTTTGGGTTCCTAGCGTTCTGTATATATATTTCTACCTCATCCCATCATGGCTGTTCCTGCCTATTCTTCGTCAGTAAGATCGACCCTGGACGATGGGAATCCCAGGAATAATCCTTCGGTTGGGTCTCCCTCAAAGCATGGGCTTCCGGGGTCAGAAGTGGGTCCGCTGGTAGGGGGTACAGGCTCTCGGGCATTGTTGGGGTTGGTGGTAGCAGGATATATGTTTGGGGTGATGGTGCTGGTAGAGGCTCATGGTACGTCGACAATGGAGCATATGCTGGCATGGTGATGAGGTGGTCAGATGGTTTAGTGATCTCTGAACATAAACTGGTGAATGGTTGTCAGATACTTCTGGAATATCACCATGCAAAGAACCAAAATGGAAATAGTGGTGTCTCAGCTTTGTGTCGGTATTACAGAACAACTAGTTTTGTTCATAAGCCACTCCTCAGGTGTATTGTTTGTTTGTGCACAAGCTTTCTGAGTACCTCCATACTCATGTCAATTCCACTGGCAAAACACTATATGTATTCAGTACTGGATGAATCAGGCTGTCCTATGTTGACTGGCTTGTCATCTTTGGGGGGGGACTTCTCTCTAGTCTTGTGAGAAGTTACTACAGATTCCGATGCTCTGAGTCGCCTTTGGTCTCTGTTATCTGGTCTGGTGTGTGTTATAAAACTGGGAAACTGGATGGGAAAGAAACTGGGATGTGTAAAACATCTGTCGGTATTATGTTGGTATTAAATGAGCTCCTAATCGTCTTGGTATGGGTCTGTGTTGATGTTTCTGTGGCTATAGTGGTGCAATAGTGGGTCTGGTCTTTATTTCTGGTCTCCTCGGCTTTATCTGTGATGATTCTGTTTGTCCTAATTCCTATAAACTGTCAATCTCTGTCAAACTATACTTTGTTTCCTTTGTCTAGTCCTATCTCTTGTCAAATCAATTCCTATAACTGGTCAATACTATTTCCTGCAAAGCTCACAATAGAGCTGCCCTATGTCTGTCAATCTGTCAATACTAAATCTGTTCAAAACCTATCCTTGCAACGCTCACAATAGAGCTGCACTACAACTATCCAATACTATTTGTCTGCTCCTGATGCCCAAATGGGTTCGCTAATGCCTGGTGAAAATGAAAACTGTTAAAACTAATCTGATCTTGTGAAATTGAAGCTAATTCTTTCCTATAAAACTAAAAGAGGTGAGTACTGCATGGTTATCACTTACTAACACTGAGCAAATGCCAGTAATGAAGTAAAACAATGACGAGAGTCAAGGTTTTAGGTCGATGGATGGTGGTGAAGCATCTCAGCTTTTAACTACATCAAGCTCAGCTTTGTGGTGAATGAAATCGCTATTAAACGTGTACTATCGGTATTGTCAAAGCTGGGTGAGTTACTGAGGTAAATGAGTTGATGTGTGTATGTGGGGGAACAGAATAGAGAGAGTAACTAGTGTAAGGTATGAAATTACCAGGTTTATATAGTAAGATATAAATAAATGGCATCCTTGTGGTATATCTGAAGGGCCATGCATTAACATAAGTGTTTCTGACCTTCTGACTATACAGCAGGTCATGAACATTGCCTTTTTCATGTTGTTGTCTTTAATTTTCTTGCTCGGGCATTAGAACCATTCCGCATTCGTCATCTTTATGCTGCAGATAATGCTGAAAAGGGATGAGTACCCTTTAGGTAGCATGTGCATCTAAGTCCTGTGGTTATACAGCAATAACCAATCACTAGCCCTAAGTCCCCACTGGGTGTACTCGCTGCGGAATCAACAAATTGCTGTTGCTGAGCTCCTATAAGGCCGGGCTGTGGATATTACCGGTCTGTGCTCATGACTGCACCTATGCAACTTGATGTGCTAATGCTGCTGATGTCGGTATTGCACCCTATTACCTCTAATGGTTTAGGCTGGTTTAAAACCAAGGAGATACATCAAAATTAGCTGCATTGCCTTGACATTAAGTCGTTAAGGTCGGAGAACATTGGAAAACCCCAATAAAGTATATATGGGCTTGTGTGGAATGTTTGGTTTGGTGAAAGGCTGCTGGAGGGATAAATCCACAAAATTGGAGTATACAGAGCCCTGAGGCTCATCACCGTGTGGTATATCTGAAGGGCTATGCATTAGCATATGTGTTTCTGACCTTCTGACTATACAGCTGGTCTTGTGCATTGTCTTATTTGTGTCTACCACTTTGATTTTTGTATTTCCAGCATTAGATTATGCCTTATTCATAGTGTCAGAGTTGAGAATACTTGTTGGAAATGACTGAGTACTGCCAAAGTATTGTGTGTGTCAATGTCTTGTAGTTATACAGCAATAACCAATTAATTCTGAAGTTGCCAATGAGTGTTCTTGCTGCAGAAATCATCAAATTGCTGTGATGAAGCCCCTATGATTGCTGGATCAATGTTGAGAAGCTCCACTCATGTGGCTCCACCTGTGCACTTTGATGCAGCAATGCCAGAGATGTCAGCAATGCACTCTAGGTCCCATTCTGGTAATGGTGGCACTAAATCCATGGATTTAGATCAAAATTGGTGTTTTTGGAGTATTGCCAAGGTATTGGCATTGGGAAAGCATTGGAAAAGCCCTATAAAGTATATATGGGTGTGTGTGGAATGATTGGTTTGCTGAAAGTCCACTAAAGGGAGAAATCTGCAAAATTGGAGCATACAGAGCCCTGAGGCTCATCAGCATTGAACACAAAACTAGTGCTCAACATCCAGTCAGTATCATCTGGAGCAAGATTTGCAGGTGCAAGGATCACAGATTGATTGGGCACTGCCATACTGGGGGATAGAGATAGAGGTTGAGAAGTTGCTTGCATTGTTCTAACTATGATGTATGGTCAATAGTGAGGGTACCAGTGAAAGATGTAAGGCTGTGATATGAATCTGATGGGGGCAAGGCAAGTTTCCCCATGCTCCATTACTTGACCACTTGCAGCTGTGACCTTGAGTAAGACTGATATTGTGTCATGTCCTACCTTAGCCTTCCCTGGCGATTAAAGCATTCTGGCATCGTTGATCAACTACTATGATAGTTTTCTGGGATCTGAGGCAATGGTGGGGGTGCAAGTTGAACATGGGTGGGTATCTCTTGGGCAGTTAAGAACTGCATAGGAATTGTGCATCAAGTTTCTAAATTCCTCTTCTTTGCTTTCCCATACCCAAAAGGAACCCTGCAACAATTTTTGTTCTCCCATCGACAGTGAGCATGTAATGGGCCAGAACACTGGTATTTATCTCATCATTCCTTTCCTTTGAAACCCAACTCTTTTACCACATTATTCACTCGTTCTAGTCCTTATTAATTTGATATTGCATGTAGTATATAATAGCTACAGCCCCTACATCAAGGGGAGCTTTTCTGCAATCTCAGCAGTCTTTACACCTGTCACTTTGCCTGAAGCTCCTTTGTGAGAGTCAGTGACTTTTGCCACCCTCTCATATTTTTGACAGCTCCATTGGCTGTTGTACTGCTTGCTTTTATCTCTATCTAACAATACATCTGTGCTTTTCTCTTTAAATCTCTATTTCTTGCTGCATCGACTTCTGGTAAACCTACAGCTTGATCACCTGAGGCCAATCCAATTTCGACACCAATACCCTTCTGTTATTGCTTGGAATGTCTTGATACGCCTTATGCAGCTGCAGCAGCCCTGTTGCAGGAGAAACTGTGTTAACTAGGACTGGGAATTCCACTTCTAATTTGCATAAACCCAGCACTACGAGTGGTCAGGGTTCTGTACCTACTCCAGCTGCGAGCTGTGTTCCAGTGCTTGGTGCAACCACACTGAGTAAGCCTCCATCCACCAAAGTACATGTGGAGGAGGAGAGTAATTCATCTTCTGACATGGAGAATGATGAAGGTAGTCATTCTCAACAGAATAATGTCACCATGACTACATTTAGACATCACATACTTCGTAGTAATGATAAGAATGACACTGATTCTGATTCTTCTTTGTTTTTGGATAAGGAATCTGAAAAGGCATCCAGTATGATGGATGCAGATGAACCTGCTAGGCCAGCAAAGTTGCATCATACCAAGAGTCTAGATGACCTGAGTACTAGGCCTGAAGTTCGTTTCAAAGAGTCTAAGAAGACTTGGAAGCTTACTAAAGAGCAAGCTTTGACTGTCAAGGCTGCAGAACGTAGTTTGAAAGATGAACAACATAAAATCCTTGAGAGACATCAGGATAAGGTTACTCAGGAGCAGAACACATCCCAACCAGATTTTCTGACTTCAGGAACAAGCAATCATGTCTCAAAGGGAAAATTTGTGGACTGTAACCAGGATATCAATGACTCCGAACTGGACATGGATGCGCAACATGAGGTGCTCCATAACTGGAATAAAATTCATGATGAAATGCATGAATCCATTGAGGGCAATCACACTGACTCTGAGGTGGATGATGATGGTTTTACAACGGTTAAAAATTCATCGAAAAAGGCCAAGGCCTCGAGCAAGTCTGAGGCTTCAAGGACTATGAAAACGACTGGCAAAACGGGTCGTTATGATAGTCTTAATGTTGAAGAGACTTCTGATGAAGATTTCGATGAACCTGAAGTCATAAAGCCTCAGAAGAAGCCAAAGAAGTCGAAGAAAAAGACTTCCAAGCCTAAAGATGTTTGTGAACTCGAGCCTTTAGCTAGTGCTTTTGACCGTCACATTGCAGAGGTTGTCAGAGGCAAATCTAGGGCTCCTTCCAGCGGTCATCATGGTAGTAGACATGGTGATGAGCCTCAGGGCTCTGTACGCTCCAATTTCGCGGATTTATCCCTTTAGCGGACTTTCAGCAAACCAATGATTCCACACAAGCCCATATATACTTTATAGGGCTTTTCCGACGCTTTCCCGACGCCAATACCTCGGCAATACCCCGACAACTCCAATTTTGACCTAAAGCTGCAGATTTAGTGCCGCCATTACCAGAATAGGACCTAGAGCGCATTGCCGACATCTCCGGCATTGCCGCATCAAAGCACAAAGGTGCAGCCATGCGAGCGGAGCTTCTCGACATTGATCCAGCGATCATAGGGGCTTCATCACAGCAATTTGACGGTTTCCACAGCACGAACACCCTTTGGTGACTTTGGAATTAATTGGTTATTGCTGTATAACCACGAGACGTCGATGCACATGATACTTTGGCAGTACTCAGTCATTTCCGACGAGTATTCTCAACTCCGACACTATGAATAAGGCATAATCTAATGCCAGAACTATGAAAATCAAAGGCGCAGACACGAATAAGACAATGCACAAGACCTGCTGTATAGTCAGAAGGTCAGAAACACATATGCTAATGCATAGCCCTTCAGATATACCACAAGGATGCCATTTATTTATATCTTACTATATAAACACAGTAATTTCATACTGTACACCAGTTACTTCCTCTATTCCGTTCCCCCATGTACACATATCGACTCGTTTACCTCAGTAACTCACCCAGCTTCGACAATACCGATAGTACATGTTTAATAGCGATTTCGTTTGCCACAAAGCCGAGCTTGATGTAGTTAAAGCCAAGACACTTCACCACCATCCATCGACCTAAAATCCTTGACTTTCGTCATTGTTTTACTTCGTTACTGGCATTTGCTCAGTGTTAGTAAGTGATAACCGTGCAGTACTCACCTCTTTTAGTTTTATAGGAAAGAATTAGCTTCAATTTCACAAGATCAGATTAGTTTTAACAGTTTTCATTTTCACAAGACATTAGCGAACCCATTTGGGTGTCAAGAGCAGACGAATAGTATTGGATAGTTATAGGGCAGCTCTATTGCGAGCGTTGCAAGGATAGGTTTTGAACAGATTTAATATTGACAGATTGACAGATATAGGGCAGCTCTATTGTGAGCTTCACAGGAAATAGTATTGACCAGTTATAGGAATTGATTTGACAAGAGATAGGACCGGACAAAGGAAACAAAGTATAGTTTGACAGAGATTGACAGTTTATAGGAATTAGGACGAACAGAATCGTCACAGACAAATCCGAGACATAAACAAATAAAGCCGAGGAGACCAGAAATAAAGACAAGACCCGCTATTGCACTGCCATAGCCACAGAAACATTGACACAGACCCATACCGAGACAATTAGGAGCTCATTTAATACCGACATAATACCGACAGAAGTTTTACACATTCCAGTTCCTTTCCCATCCAGTTTCCCAGTTTTACGACACACACCAGACCAGATAACAGAGACCAAAGGCAACTCAGAGCGTCGGAATCTGTAGTAACTTCTCACGAGACTAGAGAGAAGTCCCCCCCCAAAGACGACAAGCCAGTCAATGTAGGACAGCCTGATTCGTCCAGTACCAAATACGTATAGTGTTTTGCCGGTGGAATCGACACGAGTACGGAGGTACTCAGAAAGCTTGTGCACAAACAAACAACACACCCGAGGAGTGACTTACAAACAAAACTAGTTGTTCTGTAATACCGACACAAGGCCGAGACACCACTATTTCCATTTTGGTTCTTCGCACGGCGATATTCCAGAAGTATCCGACAACTATTCACCAGTTTACATTCGGAGATCACTAAACCATCTGACCACCTCATCAACGGTTCAACTCGTCCTATGGATCAAATTCCAGCAGATAGTTTCTTAGCCAACATTCTGCAGGTTGGTAAATCTAAGAAGAAGCACTCTGGAAAGAAGAATGTTTCACCAGAACGCAAAAAGAAGCTGAATAAGAAGAAGAGTGAGAAGAGGAAGGCTAAGCGTTGTGCTAGTCCTTCTGATTCATCATCGTCTAGCTCAGATTCATCTCCCAGTGATGAGTCAGACTCAGATTCAGATTATCAGTACTCTTCTTTGATAGATAGTGACTCCTCTGATGAAAGTTCCAGCTCTAGGAGTGGATCATCATCGGATTCATCTTCTGACTCAGATTCCTCTACAGGATCATCTCACCATGGTTATCATCATCAGTATCACCACAGAAGGCATGGATCTCGTCGACATCATGGACATCGCCATAGAAGGCATAGATCCAGTCAGAAACGAATTATCCGACCTATTCCTCCAACTCCATATGATGGGACAGCAGATGGAGAGAGATTCCATCGCTTCACAATGGAATTGACTCAATTCTGCCAAGAAGGTCGTGTTCCTAAGGATGAACAAGTGTTCTTAGCATCGCATTATCTCAAGGGTAAAGCTCTTTCATATTTCATCCAGAAGGTTTCGAAAAATCATGCAGACTGGACACTGCTTGAATTTTTGCGAGGCATATTCAATGCATGTTTCCCTCTGAACTATCGCAGTCTGCAACACGAAAAGATAAAGAGGTGTTATCAGAATGACTGTACTGTCTCAGAATATATATATGAGCTTGAAACCTTGTATGGACTTGTTGGTGTAACCAGCAAACGCGAACAAGTTGTCAAGCTTTGGGATGGCTTCTGAAAGGAAATGCAATGTGAACTTCATCATGCTAAATTGAACAAAGAAGTCAATAACTGGCAACGCATTGTTGAAGAAGCTGAACTCATTGAAATGGCTGACCTTGAAGCTGCACCTCACAGTAAGGACAAGAAATCTTCTCAAGGAGGTAATGAAAACAGTGGAAACTCGTCTAAGCAGAATAAGCCACCCAATAATAATGGGAAAGGTTATTCCCAGCATAAGAAGCCTCGGAATGGTAGTTCTACATCGAATGGAAACTCTGTGAACTCAAATCAGTCTCATTGGCCATCCAAGGGAAATTCAGGTAGCAAACCTTCATCTGGAGGGTGCAATGAAGGTGGAAACAAGCCTTCAACTTCATCTGGACCAAGCAAGAAGGTTCCAGATAGCAAAAAGGCGGAATTAGTTGCAGCTAATAAGTGCTTTAATTGTGAAGAAGTCGGCCACATCACTCAGAACTGTCCTCACAATAATACAGTGAAGTCCAATAGCAATAATGGACCTCTTGGATTCTCTGCACATGGAATATATTACGCCTTGGCTGAAGAAAGTCTTCAAGAGCTTGCTGAAACAACTGAATCAGCAGATCATATTTCTTTTGGAATGATGTACATACCTAAGAAAGACGAAATTCACTCACAGAATCAGGATTCAGATGACGAAAGTATGCCTGATCTTGTAAATGTTTCGGATTCCAAACATGAAGCTGAGTTGAATGACTTAGAGGCATTTCTTAGTGAATTTGGTCATTTTGAATGCGATGAGAATTTACCTATTCCTGGAATTGAGAATGCACTGAAATATGAGTCAGTACTCAGAAATGAGCTTCATCTTGAGAAATATCAATGTGCTGAAGCTGTAAAGGTGAAATCTGAGTAATGGCACCTTCAACGAATGGGAAATGTACTTGTGGATGCACTTGAAGCACAGCTCCATGCGAACCAGCCTTATCCTGGAGATACCTATGGACCTGATGGAAATCTTTGATTCACTGTTTGGGAATCTAAAGAGGATAAATTGCTGAAGTTAATCGACCACAATCGTGGATTAGGAGGTGAAATACCTGTCGCATGGATTCTGGATTCGCAGTTCAGTCCTGGAGAATATTGGGGAAGGCAGTTGGCCATGTTTGACAATATTCCACCATTCCAGGACATGGATTATCCACAAATTGGACTCCCTCTTGCTACTGCAGTTCGGAAATCATTAACAAGACATGTTCCATGCATCATGGACATTGAAAACCTTGAAGATGATGTTCAGTTTATTGTATATCTGAACCCAAGGAAGCCTACACGTGCCTATATCATTGAAGATCTCTATCGAGACTTCAAGACGTCAATATCCATTGATTACTTGACCAATCCGAACTTTGATTTACCCAACTGGTATCGAAAGAAGTTGAATCTAGCCTATGAGAAGTTATTACAATGACTTCAGGGACCTGTGGAATATGAATTCCTCACCAGATTATTCTTGCAGTCCTCAGAAATGAATTCCTTCAAGCAAGAACTTGATTCTATGGTCACAGCATCAGATAACTACTTGCATTTGATGAATGGAAACCTACATTGGGAGGAACGCAATGGCTATGTGCATGTGATGAGTATAGCTGGGGTACAAATTGAACCTAAGACTTATCCAGCTGTCCAGAGACATGCTGCAGTCATCAAGGACATCAGTCATGTGGTACCTCGACCTCTTGTCATTGTAGTAAGCATCAATGGAAGGCCCTGTCATGCTTTAGTTGATACTGGATCTCTTAGAGATTTTATGTCAACACAGTTATCAGATCAATTGGCAGTAACAAAAACTTATCTGCCAAATCCTATTCCACTTCATCTTGTGGTACAAGGATCATGTTCAAAGATACTCTGTGGGACAAAGGTTCAGTTCAAATACCAGAATATTCAAGCAGAGCATTACTTTGACATTGCAAATCTATCTGGATATGATATAGTTCTTGGCACACCATGGTTATATCAATATAATGTTTGTGTTAGCTTCAATCCTTCATCTATTGAGATTGGAAGTGATACATATAGCAAGCATGGCTGGTACGCTCATTGATTGACAGGTGGTGCCTTAGAACCCCTGGCACCCCATTAATACTATATATGGTAAATTCTATAATATAATTTCTGAAAACCTTAACATCCAATTGTCTTAAGCACAGCATATAACCAAAATTAGGGCCCCCACTGGCACATTTGGGAGCCCTGGAATGTAATAGCATGTGAATGATTGCTGGGTGGGATATGTACAAGCATGTAACAGTGCATAGTAATACCTTTGTAGTGGTACATATTAAGATACTGAAGCAATGAAAGGATACACATACTATGGGCAGGTAGTGATCACACTCAGTAATACTGTCCAGCTGTAAGTTTACAAACATAATAGAGGATTAACAACCATTTACCTGACAAGATCAATGAGGGCACAAAATGGAGAGAGGATGACCCCAAGATGACCCCTCTTCAGCCCCTCAGTCCACCAGATGACCTTTGACCTATAGGTAGGGTGTGTGAACATGTAGTCTTGCACTGGTGGTAGCTTGGACTCACTTGTACCTGTTCTTCTTATGACCTTGGATGAAGCAAAGAGAACAAGTATCCCATTTCTGGCTTATAAGGCAGGGATGAGCAAGTTATAAATCATTTCTAAATGTGCAGCACTTTCTCAACCATTACTCTTGTATAAAATCACCTTTAAACTCAATTATATAATAGTTATTTTGACTGAATAAATAATCTAATGACTTTTATTAGCTGTATTTGGTTATGAAAATAAATACCCTTTGAACCATATTTGAAGCCTTGCAGAACATCAGTCTGTCCTGACACCAAGTGAATGTGAGTGACAACTGCTTCTCTGAAGTAAAGGACTGACAGAAGCAGCATATCCCACTGTTCTCAAGCAAAATTCCAGTAGGACAGTTTTGTGTCTTTGCCCCTATTTCCAGTCTCTGAGTTCATGTGGATGGATCCATGATGGAGTACGATTAATTTTGAGATCAGATTCTTTCATTGTGACAATTCAAAGAAGTGATACAGTTGACTCCCTCTTAACTTATACCCCTCATAACCCATATGTTGGAGTGGGAATCAATATGTATGGGTCATGAGGCAGTAGACTTTATATATCATTTTATTTTTATCCCTGAGTGGGGCTCAGTCATGTGGATAATGAAACATTCTCAGGAATGAGGTGGCACCTTATCATTTAACCATCATCACAGAAATGGCCACACTTTTTGACTCCAGCACTATGAGTCATTATCATTCCTACCATGTCTCAACCCACCCCAGGGCAGTCCCCATGGCCCACCATACCCTCCAGGAACCACCAGTGAAATCACCAGAAACCAATACCTGGGCAGAACTCAAAAACACTCCCAAAAGGGTCAACAGTTGGCTTCAAAACATCAAAAAGGCCAAGTCTGGTGAAACCCTTGAGATTTCCCTTAGTAACAAAGAGGCCAATTGGTTTTTCCAAAACTATGAGAAAATAACTGCATTAGTCTGTGGTGTTGCACCTGCAATGTATTTACCCATGTAAATTTGTGATTTCCTAGTGAGCTCACTAAAATATACTGTGCACGTTGATACACTGGGTATCAGGCTACCCACAAATTTTGCAAAAATAAAGCATTATTTGCGATCTAGACACTGTATTGAAGGCTATAGTGGAGACTTCACACTGATAGCTTACTATTAGATTGGTTGTTGAGTTAACTGGAGTCAAAACAGGACACAGGAATGGTACCTGGATGGGCCAACCCTCTATGCCTTTGAATCAGAAGACTATTCCCCACCTAAACTGATGCACTAAGTCAAATCTAGGGGACACAGCCATGACAGTAGACCAAACATGAAGTAAAACAAACATCTAGATCAGTCTCTAAGTCCTCAAAACAAAAGATAACTTATGAAAAGGACCTCTACCAAAGTCAGGACAAAACCTAAGGTCGTTGTCTATGATCTAGACTACCTGACAGTGTTGCCCACAACCCTAGAAGATAAAAATAGGTGTACCAGACATTGAGATGTTTGACATGATCAATTCATGATCATGGAATACAATCTCGGTACCCTCAATTGATCTAGAAGATTGGCAGTCACCTCAGCAACTTGTGCACTGCTGTGATGAATGAATAAGGAAGCCATACAGCTCTCCAAGATTGAATAACGGAGGACCTACAGACTGGTGGGGCACTCCTAGATAATAGAATAAACTGCAGGAGCTCCAAGACAATGAATAAACATCTCAGAATCATGCAATTCTTGGAAATACATGACTCATTGTTTGTAAAATAAAGCTTGTATCATACCATAATGATCTAGATACAAGACCCCTATACCTAGATGTAGAATACTATAAATTACTGCCATCTAGACACATAACAGCAGGAAAGCATTTCCCCTCGTTTGTGCTAGTGGCTCATAGCTACCAAGTCAAATAAAGGATTTTATAAGTGCACATCCTCGACTGCGTGAATAAGTTTTACAAAGTCAACCAAGTGAAAAGCATTGATCTAGATGAAGTAGAAAAGCCTAGAGAACTTAGAATTTGAACAATCAAAGAGTCTGTACTCTAGAGTCTGTGTACTTGAAGTCAGGATCTGTGTATCCTTTGTAGAAGTCTGTGTGCTTCTTTGTCTCAAGTCTGCAAACTTGTGTAGCCAGAGTCTGTGTGCTCTTTGTAGAACCAGTGTGTTCTTTGATTGTTTCAGTTTGAAAGTAAATCTAGATCAGCTTTTTAGTGCCTAGATGAAGTTATCTGAGTCTAAACAACTCAAATATACCTACAAAAATCCCTTTGCACTTATATCTCGCTGTCGCAATAGTGTATCTTGTGTAAACATTTACAAAGCCTTGAATAGAAGTTGAATTTGAGACAAAACTATCAAATCTAGGTTAAGAGTGCTTCTACCATACTCCACCTTGAACTTAATTGGTGATTTTAAGTGTGTGTGTGTTAGAGTGAGAGATAGACTCTAGATTGATGATCTAGCATCAGGTTTCATTTTTTGTGCACTGCCTGTCACTGAGCACATCAACATATAGAGCTCACTATGGATAATACCTTCCTGATGATAAACCAACCTCTGAGCAGTTATGAATGACACTAGCAACATTCCCCAAGGCAGAACTAAACCAGGGACTTAATCATAGCATTGTACTGGATAGGCATGCTTGATTATACAGACTGATCCCTCTGTCCTGAAGTCAGAAACAGTCTTTGCTGCATAATAAACACAAGATCAGGATAAAGAGAAATTGCAATCAGAGGATAATTAAGCCGCTGACAATTAAAAGTGATGCACAACGTAATAGAAAGAGATCTGAACTTGCCCTGAGATAAGATACCATGAACATGACATTCCCTGATAAGAACAGACTTGTTTGTAGCGAGCTCACTACATGTGGAGTATGCAGGACAAGTCATTCATTGCCAGACACAGTGACTTGCTCTAGAGAAACATTGAAGATACTAAACATGGGCTAATGATGCAAAGTCACCATGTAGATAAGTCCATGGACTTGAGAATTAGTGAGCTCTGTACACCACACAGCAAGCTCACTATGGAAACCACCTCCAATGAGGAAGACTAGGCTTGGAGACGAGTACAACTGTGGCAGCAGTGGGCTAGGCCCACAGGAATTTCCTTCTATCACTTTCTATAATGTGTTTGTATTATTCTGGACCAAGTAGTATAAATGGTGGTAAAGTAGATAGAGTAGGACAAGTTTTCAGACCCCTGAGTTGCATGTTAGTGTTGAAAGCAAAGCATAAGCAGCAAGGGATCAGTTTGTAGCTTCAAGGGTCATCTACTAGCTTAGTGAGCTCACCAGAGGAAAACAGAGATAATCTCACATTCAACTTGTGTGCTCGAAAGACAAGAGAGATATTGAGTCAGTGAGGCTGATTTAATTGTTTGAGCACTTGAGGAGTTTGAATGTGTTGAGAGCTCAGAAAGAGGGTTGTTGGTTTCCATTTCATCTGTCTGTTTTCAGTTTATCTGTTTCTGCCGGTTCAATTTCTGTTATCTGTTTGTTTTTGAAGAAGGGTTGCCATTGTTCACATGAGTCAGTTTGATAACCCTACATGTGGACATGTAGCAAGCTCACTAGATCAGTGTCTAGTGGAGTGGTTTGAAAAGCAAGCTCGGTGCAAAGCCAGTTCAGGTTGGAACAAGTCTGTCTGTCTGTCTGTCTGTCTGTCTGTCTGTGCACTGCAGGGGCACTTGTATCATCTGTCTGCATTGCCAAGCAGGTTGCACCTTGAACCAGTCCTTCTTGTTCAAAAGTTCCTAGACTTAGGACTTTATTTTGAAGAGAGCTCACTATGTCTTTGTGTTGTGAGGCATCAAAATCGATTGGATTGATTGAAATAATCACAGAGTGTGTGTAATTACTCCCTCTATCACACTTGCAAAGGTAGTTGTTGATATTAGTGGGGTGTAGAGGGTGTGAGGTGTAGTGTGTGTCATAGCATACTGTTCTGCTCACTATTCCATGAGTACATGCAACCTAGCCTCTTCAGTGGTGGTGGCCATTGATGATAGACAGAAGGGTCTGCATAACGAGGTCTACAATGGACCTATGACTCACCAGAGGTGAGAATTGAAGTCCACATTGAATGTCCTAAAAGATTCTGATGTCAGCCTTATAGGAAATAAACATTTTTCAACTTACAAAAAATGGGATTCCATTTCTTTTCACTTGTACTATTACCTTGGCTTGTGATGGCAATTGTCCCTCCACTGCAAGTCTGTGGTATTTTTGCAAGGACTGATCATAGTTTTCATGAGAACAGGAGTATCCAGTGATAAGGCTTGAAGGATTGTTCCTGTATCATGATATTGCCACCAATTGACCGGATCACTGCATGTCTACAAAAGATGAACAAAAAAACTGAGAATGTTATGGATTCTTACCATTGCACTGGGCATTTTTAATACCTTCATCAATTGATGCCACACCTGGTTGTACTCAATTGTTATCTTTGAAAAGTTGAGTTTGCCTTCCTGGTAATAGAATGGGATAATACCTTGTGTGTGTCATTGACTCTCCACCTCTACTTGGTAATCAACTTTTGCAAATCAGGAAATGAAGCACAACTAACATTTTCTCCTGGCAACAGTGTGGCAGTCTATGCAGACGGTGAGGTCCACTGTGTTTCTCCCAAACCTATGGAGTGTTGCTGCTTGGTCTCCCCTCACAGTTGCTGAGATGAGGAATTGCTCCTCTTCAGATTGGAAATGATATGGATCACCCTTGCCATTTCATCTCTTGCAGTGGTGGTATTGACAAAACTCTTGTTCTGGGATCCCTGAAAATGTAAGTTCATTCAGTGCTTCATCCCATCAGTCAGCTTTTGGCAAAAAAAACTTAACAAAATGTGTATACATTCAGCTGTTCTATGTTCAGGAGCCATCAGTGGAGTAAAATGTTTTCGATGATGGAGGAATTGGGAGAACGTGTTTGGGTTAGCAAGATATCTATCTTTCAAACATATAAAACAACCAGCTTTATTTCCTTAACTGAAAAGTCTGGAATTCCCCACCTAGTGTATCAGACTTGTGGCTGGCAAGGTTGTGTCTGAAAACCATCAATATCATGATCCGGACAGCATGGGCACTGTGTAATTCAGAACATGATGGGTGACAACCCTGGGGATCTTGCAACATTGAAATGTTCTGGACATATTTTCCATTCCTAATCCTTATATAGGTCATTGAAAAGATTTTGAAAATAAATTATGAAAACTCCTGTCATTGGCTATACCATGCATTATACACAGTTGCACTTTGAAAGTGCAGACTTATGTGGCAGCCACAGTAAGATGCATAACTTGAAGGGACAATAGGGGCAATAATTTGGGAGAAAACAAGCCAAGGTGATTTAAACCTCCTGGTTCCATGAATGGGGATGACTGTCCCAAAAAGCACTCAAATGTTATCCACCATTAATCACAACTGCAAAATGTCACTCAATAACCATTGTATTAACACGAGTTTCTGACATGCCAAGTGGCTGTCTACCCATGAAATTGTGAACATAATAGGCAATTAAAATGATGCAAGGGTCCATGTGAACCAAATAAACACCTAAGGGTGCACTCTTGTGTATAGAGTGTAAGCAGTTACAGTGCTAAGGGTGACTGCAGGTGGAGCACCAAGGCTCAGGTCTTAACAAGACACCAGATGTCTTTTGTTGGCCTATGGAGGCAATGTACTTGACACTAGCAGTGCTCTACTCATTGGAAAAGGGTGTTTATGATGCAATCAGAGGCAAGGCATTGATCAAAAATCAACAGGCACATTCTGAGTGCATTGATATCATCCAGAATGGCCTACACTCTGAGACTGACTATGGCACAGTGGCTGTACAGGAAGATTAAAACCACATGTGCCCTATTTCAGTGATGACAGGAAGCACATGGAAGGTGTGCTCTCCCAAAAATGATGCCAGAAATAGCACATGCTGCTCAGAAATATAAAAAGGACTCTCTGCTAAACAGGCAGTGACTCAGTTGGACTCAAATCCGATAGCTCAAAATGAGTCAGAATAATGCTGGACAGAGGTGTTTCGGACATGCAGGAATAGCACTCAATGGTGCATGGACCTTTATCCCAATATGTAGATCCAATTGGTAATGGAGAGCACATATAAATACAGTAGACACACAGTAGTATAGCAGGTTCCCAGCAAAACCCACTGTGTAGTGTGTAAGCAAAAGTTGACACTCTCAGTGCGGTGCAGGGGGAGACTTCAAATATAGAGATTGGTTCACAGCAGTAAAAGCTCTGTGTGAAGTGTGATCAACTCTAGGTTCATCTAGGGGATGTCTGGGAGGCCAGAGTGCTTGCGCTCTCCTGTGTGAAGGGTTTCGGGTGACACGTGAAGCTACAGTTGGCAGAGGTTCAAACCCTTTGGGCTGATTAGCTTGCACTCTTTTCCCCAAGTGGCAGAGGTTCAAACCCTTTGGCTTGTGGGACGGTGTTATTGTGTTTTTGGGTTTCTCTGACTCGGCACAGGTTCAAACCCTGTGGAGTTATGATTGGTTAGGAAGCTAGAGTGCATTGGTTCAAACCCAGTGGCTCTTGTGGATTGGATTTGGGAGCATCTCTTGGAAGAGCACATTGTGTTTGGGTTAGTTTTGTGTGTTTTAAGGGTGAATTGTGTTGCGCTCTGCATCTGGGACAGTGCATTTGTGATATTGCCTTGAGGCCCAGCAACAAAGTCGCCACTTCTTGTAACAAAAGTCTTTAGACTTAGAGAAGTCTAGAAAATCAGAGAGCGCACCTGTTTAAAGTGTATTTGAGGTCCTAGAACCCATCTTATCAATTCCACTGCTTGCTTCTATCGCATTATAATCCCCCACGAACTAAAGAGTGTGTGGTTGTAGCATTGAGGGTTAGAGTGTGATTCAGAGTCTGTAGTCTCTGCTATAGGTCATTTTGAGTCCATTTTGGCTGCATGCAGCGACTGGCCTCTTCATCACTCAATGCATTATCACAGTTGCGTTTGAAAGTGCAAGACTTCTCATGGCAGCCACAGTAAGATGCATAATGTCCCAAGGGACAGGAGTTGTGAGGGCGAATCATCAGGAAACACCATGACCACATCACTGCCGGACACCCAGGAGTCGAAAAGACCAAGGAGTTGGCACAAAGGGAATCATTGGTGGCCACAAGTGAAAAAACTCATTGAACGCTACAGAAGTCAGTTGACAATCAAGTCACTGTGACTCTCCATCGAACTCAACCTTGTCAACAGTGAAGAGGCAAGTCACTGCGTGCTGCCTAAAAGGACTCGAAATGCGAGCAGAGACTACAGACTCTGAATCACACTCTAACCCTCAATGCTACAACCACACACTCTTTACGTGGGGGATCATAATGCGATAGAAGCAACAGTGAATTGATAAGATGGGTTCTAGGACCTCAAATACACTTTAAACGGGTGTGCTCTCTGATTTTCTAGACTTCTCTAAGTCTAAAGACTTTTGTTACAAGAAGTGGTGACTTTTGTCACTGGGCCTCAAGGCAATATCACAAATGCACTGTCCCAGATGCAGAGCGCAACACAATTCACCCTTAAAACACACAAAACTAACCCAAACACAATGTACTCTTCCAAGAGATGCTCCCAGATCCAATCCACAAGAGCCACTGGGTTTGAACCAATGTGCTCCAGCTTCCTAATCGATCGTAACTCCACAGGGTTTGAACCTGTGCTGAGTCAGAGAAACCCAAAAACACAATAAGATGTCCCACAAGCCAAAGGGTTTGAACCTCTGCCACTTGGGGATAAGAGTGCAAGCTAATCAGCCCAAAGGGTTTGAACCTCTGCTGACTGTAGCTTCACGCATCACCTGAAACCCTTCACACATGAGAGCGCAAGTGCTCTGGCCTCCCTAATGTCCCCTAGATGAACTTAGAGTTGATCACACTTCACACAGACTTTTCTGATGTGCACCAAACTCTGTATTCGAAACTACTGACTGAACCAACTGAGAGTGTCAACCTTTTGCTTACACACTCACAGAGGGGGCCCGAAGCTTGTACACTACTTTGTATCTACTGTATTTATATGCGCTCCCCACTACAAGGGACTCCTACATATCTGGTAATGGTCCATGCACCATGGAGCACTACCCCTGCGCATCTGGAACCCCCTTCTCTGGCATCATTCTGACTCATTTCCTGTCTTTCGGATTTTTAGTCTGAGTGAGTCACTGCTCGGCCAGCAGAGAGTACCCTTTATGTCCTGGAGTACCATGTGCCATTTCCGTGACTTGTCTCTGGGAGAGCGCATGTTCCACATGCTTCCCTATCATCCTCTGGTCCAGGGGCATGTGTTGTTTTTAATTTCTCTGGCTCAACCATAACCATGTAGATTGTAATTCCTTGACTATTGGGTCTAACCCAATTGCCCTGCATGCGCCTGCACAGCCACAGTGCCATAGGTCTAGAGCATACTTCGTCTCCTTATGATATCACAGCACTCTGGTGTGCCTGTCGATCCCTGATCGATGTTCATGTTTGATGGCATCAGGCCTATGATTTCAAGGGGTAGAGCCATGGCCAGTGTCAAGCACATCGACTCATGGCTAGTGTGACCCCTCTGGTATCTCTCTGAGACCTAACTCTTGTGCTCCACCTGTAATCACTCATGGTAATGAGTAGTTTATGTCCAGATAGGGGAGCGCCCCTTTTTGGCTGCTCCATTTTGCCCCCATGGACCCCTGCACAGCATTTCAATGCCTTAATATGATGTGAATACATGGGTAGACAGCCTTGTGGCATGTCAACAGACAAAGTCTCACACTCAAGCCAAGGCCACTCCACTCCACCCCAATCAAATACCTGAGGAGCCCTGGACACACATCTCGGTCGACATGATAATGGGACTCCCTGAATCCAATGGCTACGACACAATTCTGGTAATTGTTGACCGATTCTCAAAGGAAATCATGCCAATCCCTTGTAACACAGAACTGTCATTGGAAGGATGGGCCAAAATCCTGCGTGACCATGTCTACACAAGACATGGTATGCCCACCAAAATCATGAGTGACCAGGGACCACAATTTGTCTCCAAATTCATGAAAGATCTGTATGCAAAGTTGAACATCCATGGAAACCCATCGACAGTGTACCATCCACAGACAGATGGACACCTCACCAACGGGTAAACCCCCTGTATCAAAAAGTACCTCCGACTCTTCCTTAACCATCGACAAGACGACTGGGAACAATGGTTACCCCTAGCAGTGTTTTCCCACAACAATCAAATTCACTCTGCCACAGGGAAGACCCCATTCCAAGTCATATATGGAAGAAACCCAAGGATGACAGGGGGAGACCAATGATGGAAAGGCACCACACCAGCAGCCGAGGACTTTGTAACCCAAATGAAACAAGTCCACCAAGAAATGAAGGAGGTGCTGATGAAGGCCACAGCACAAATGAAAGAGCAACACAACAAGCACAAATGAGACAAAGAGCACTATGAAAAGGGACAAAAAATCTGGTTAGATGCGACTAAGTTATGACTACCCAGACCCAAAAAGAAGCTGGACAACAAACAAGTCAGACCCTTTAAAATCCTTCAAAAGGTTGGGATGTCTGCATACAAACTCCAGCTACCAATTAAATGGAAGATCCACCCCATCTTTAACAAGTCACTCCTAACACCCTACCATTGTCTGGAATTCCCTAACCAAGAAATTAACACAGAACCACTGCCCAACCTTGTCAATGGAGAAGAAGAATACAAGGTAGAAATGATCCTTGACTCCAGGACCAGAATGGTCCTGGGGAAGAAGAACCAACGAAGGCGACGGGTAACAGACTACCTCGTCAAATGGAAGGGATATGGGAGTGAAGAAAATCAATGGATTTGTGAAGACCACCTGGAAAATGCCCAAGAATTAATCATGGAATACCTGGAACGAGAAGAAAGGGTTGGATTTATAACAGTCAGGATGACTGTCTTAATGAGGGGGTAATGTTACGATTTCACCCCTATCCCATTCTACCCCTATTCACTTGTCCAATCATACCCACATCCCTTATTGAACCACAAGGAGATGGACTATTAGTTTATGCTATCAAATGCCTCACGAAAAATGTGAGGGACACTATTATTAGCCACAACCGCTTGTATTTAAGTAGCACAGCTCTTGCTGGTAAGAACCCAGCTTTGAGCTAAAGTTTATCTATACCAGACTTTCACCAAACTCCTTCAACTAAGAACTTAACTCAGAACCTCCCCACTCAGACATTATACAAGACTCAGTCAGGACAGCTCAAGAGCGAAGCCACTGGTTGTTTACTCTTGTTTGAGTTACTCAGGTCTGGGTCTAACAGCAGGTCTGAAACCATGACAAAAGGTGTGTTCTTCTTTCAATAACCTTTTAGCCAAATTGATGGAATCAAGACAAAAATGTTATAACTATTCAAAATGATGTTTTTGTGACACCATGTAGGTCTCCTGCATGAACACCCCATCAGTGAACTCACATAATGTTAGACACTTCCTCCAAAAAGTGTTACTGCAAAAACAGTTATAAAGGTTCTGTCACCTCATGATTCAGTACACCATTATGACTTCCCAGAGTCATAAGTCTTTATTTACAAGTATATCAATACCCTGAAGACCTTGTGTCAGTGTATTTGGAAGAAACAGAGTCAAGGGATGACTTTGTTGAAAAATTGTCCATCAAAGGTGTTCACAAAGAAGCTGGCAGGCTCATATGGGACATGTATTTTGATCTCCAGGAAGCACTATTTTAACTATGTACTCTTTGCAGTTTCTAAAAATGCTTGCTTTGTTTTATGATGGTGTGAAAGTTCCTAGACAATTTCGAAGCCTTCTTCTGAATCACTGCAACTCTCATGTTTCACATTTGATTTCCAAGTCAGCCATGTCTTTGAAAGATCCTCAATTTCTAAGGCAAGGCTTTCTCAGAGTTTCCCAATCTTGTTCATCTCCCACAGGATGTTATGATCAGGGATGTACGATGCATAGGAAGCCTAAATGATTGTCATTTCAAAGTTGCAAGCATTATAAGAATGAAAGATATACCATATGTTTGAGATAGAAGTTGGGTTTGGATAAGAAGGTTTCAGCAAAATGAAGAAGGTAAACACCACAATCATAAGAGTTTGTTTGTTTTGGAACCTAAAACTCATATGTGAAAAACATGAATTAAAATTTCACAAAATAACTCACTGTTACATTTTTTCCAATGGGAACATCAACCTCCAAAAGACTTTTGGACTGTGCCTCAGACTTGAGGAATTTAGTCAAGATTTTGATCTCAAAGTTATGGTTGCCAATGCTGGGCAATGAATCGAAGATAAGAATGTAGCACCTTTGAGATAAATGATTGTAGGGTCATGCTTCCCACTGGGAAATGCCTTACTTTTCATGCTTGTGCTGGGCCAACAGACAGCCAGGATTCCATATTATGGCAAGGTACCAGTGAACAGCTACACTGTCATTAATTGGCACAATGAGACATTTCTTTGCAAATATGTCAACATTGAAGGTCCAATGTTTGACATCAGAGTAGTTACTGAGAAAAGATAATAAGCACAAAATCTATGAGTTACACAAAATACCAACACTTGTAACCTGGTGAACCAAAAAGAACTGAAAATATGTATGTCATCTATAAAAGAAGGGTTTTTTTTTTCAGCCTGTCTTGGACAAGTCTGTAACAAATGGAGTGATTGTCACAATTGAATAACAATGAAATCTCATCTTAGTCTGATCTCTATCAAGTTATCATTTAAGAAAGCTTTGCCATGTAACTGAAGGAGGTCACCTTTGTAAATGTCAGTTCCCCCTGTTTTCAACCAGAGGTAAATCAATAGTCTTGGTAAAGGGAATCAGTAAGCATTCCCTCACTGGAAAAACAATGAACAAGTCAGAGTTAGCAACATTGGGAGGTGCCAATGTTTCTATGTCAATGGGTCTATTAGTGAAACAAAAAATTTTAACTTTACTAAATCCAGGTGAAATAGATTGTATGTATGATGGACAGTCAGGATTGGAATACTTGTACTTTTCCATAGCAGATTGCTTTCCATTTGCTTGTCTCCAATTTTAAGACCTGAGGCCAGGGTCTGATCAACATGTTCAATGCCTACTGCATTAGGTTGGCAATCAGAATGTGTTTCACTATATTCATGGACAATGTCTTGATGATGTCAGGAATAGATCCAATTGTACAAACCTTTTAACCAACTCTGTGGGAATAAATGGATCATCTGTTTGAATTATCAGAGAATATAGAAAAAGTAAAAATTCATGATCTTCTGGTGGTGGGTATTGATCTTTTGTATCATTACAATATCGGGTAACAGAATTCTGCAGTCCTACACAAGATTTGACACAACTTCATGAATCTATGAGGATGTTATGTACTAAACCATGGAAATTTCCTATTTGACATTATTCACTGGCACTGACTAGTTCCTGAAACTGTTTTTTAAGCAGTACTATCTTGATTGTCACAGATCATTCAGACTTGAATGTTGAAGAAAAATGGAGATGAGAATTAGCGGAAGAAGCAGCAGAGTCTGAAATATCTTCCTTACAGTGATTGTGACTGTGCTCATCGAATTCGATGAGAACTTTGCCATGCCACATGTGCGCTACATTTGCATGCACTTCTTCACTAGGTCTCCTGTCTCAATCAGAATTCTTGTTGATCATCTCCTCTGAACTAGCCCTGAAATCAGCTGGGACTTGTTTTATTTCTTCTGGTGGATGACCAACACATTCCATGTCTGTGTAGAATCTGGGCTATATTAAGAACTAATTGCTTAGGCTCTCAAACAGAGTAGGGAATGATGGTATACAGTGAAAAGTGATGATGGTGAGTGGCAAGTGAATCTGGGAAAGGTGAGAGCACTGGTGAGAGCACTGCACACAAAACACCAAAACACAACACACACACCACCTGCTATGTAAGTTCATGGGACAGGTAAGTTTCCTAGTCAATAGAAATGTACCTTAGCTAGTAGCCAGGACACAAATCAAAATATACTGGGTGGTTTATGTGAATATAACTGCTAGAACACTTTCTGGTACACAATAGATTCAAATTCACAACCAAACTGAGTCCTGGACTCCAATTCTGAACTGTAAGACTGCTGGGTGCAGAATAACTAACACAAGTGAGTGCCTTACTGTGACTTATCACTGACACAAACTGTTCTGAACTGCTGGACAACTGTCTGACTGGTTCTTGGGCTATGCTGTGCTTGCAAAATGCTCCTGGACTTAACATTGACAGTTGCAATTACTTTCTGTGAGACTATGCTTGAAGCTCTTAACCCTAATCCATACTAGATTGCTTTACAGCACTTCCAGGGGCCAGAAAACTTGGTCCCTGCACTAATTACAGGCTTGTATTTATACTATTCTACCACTAAGTTATTTATATTGTTGTTATCTATCCTGGACTAGTTTCCCTGTGGCCAGCCAAAGTGCTCTGCATTTATGAGCTCATTTGTGGCTGTCCAGGATACTCTTGTATGGTTATAAGCTCATATGTGGGTCCTGGACAATTGATCACCGATCAGGCTGCACAAGACCAGTCCTGGACACTAAATATAGTCCTGGACCGCTGTTTCATTCAATTCCCTGAGCCTAGAATGTTCCTGCTCAATTGCAATATTCCTGAGGCAGGGTGCAGGACTGGCCAGGTGCACTTAGAGTCTTTCCAGGGTACTTTCTAAGTCCTGGATCTGGTTTCTTGCAAGTATAGGCCCAACTAATGCATGGATTAGCTATCCTACTGTTACAAAATGCATTTCTAAGGTCGATTTTCTCAGGGTAATAATTCCAGGCATATCAACAGGTCCAGAATTCAAAGGTAAAGTATATATGTAGAGAGCCCTCATCAAGTCTGTTTCATCTATAATTGTGGTGTTCTATACTGACCTAATTGTTACTGCTACTGAGGTACTCTGTCAATCTCTGTTTGTGCTATTCACTGACGAAGAGTTTCATCAGCTTTCCAACACCCATCTGGTGTTCACAGGTTTATGGTTGGTGTCATTTCACTGTGTACTGGGGGTGACGTGCTTCTTTGGTATCAGCCTCAAAATCTTTGCAGCAGAATGACTATGTAGTCGTTGGATTTACCATTAACAATAATTGGATGTTTCTATCTCCAAGATGTCATTAGTACATGGCATTTGACCATGCATAGTGTGCTACTCACTGTTGTATTGCTAGTAGTAGAGTACCATACTGAAAAATCAAGCTAGGATACTTTACATGTCTATATGTATTATTGGATTCTCCACACACAGAAATTTCACTGCAACAGGTGAAAGTGAAGGTAAACTTCAAAGATATGTTCTCACCACTGATTGATATCAGAATATTTCCCCAGACTGCATATGTATACTAGCAAGTAACTAGAATGTTGACATCTTTTCATTCTGTTGTCAACTTTGAGCATTGCTTAGTTATTAGAATTCCTATGTTGTCAAACCAGATTTTGGAGGAATTTTTCTTGTTGCCAACATGTGTAACCTTTTCCCAAAACTTAGGTTGCGTTCATAGTCCATGCTTGCTGACATGGTAAACAATTCAGCCATGAAGGCATTGTGTGGGGTGAAGTTTGCTACAGTGCTTGACCCCATGAATTTACTTGTCCTGGAACAGCTCTCTATGGATGGGACAGCTAGATGTTGCTGTAACTGGTTTTCTCATTCAATTGTCACTGTGGTCCATCAAATTTGATGACTGGCTTTGTCATCACAATGTGACTGTGTCCATCAAATTCAATGGCTGGCTTTGTCATCACAATATGACTGTGTCTATCAAATTTGATGACTGGCTTTGTCATCACAATGTGGCTGTGTCCATCAAATTCAATGACTGGCTATCACAAAGTGGCTTTGTCCAACAAGTTCAATGACTAGTTTTGTTACAATGTTAGAATAGAAGAACTGTCTACACTACTTAAAGACTAAGGAATTATATTCAATGGCCTGAATTATTACAATTAAAAGTGGCATGGTGTGAAAGCAATATGAATGTTTGAAGAAAAACCAAGAAATCAATTAATAGGAAAGGGTGATTTTAGGGAGTATGTTAAAACTTTGTGGAGAAAAACAACTTGGGAATGGAACCACTGATGAAGCAAGCTACTGGATGATGTGTACAGTGGTAGGTAAAATTGTAATGAGATCAAAGGGACTGATGACATAGTTTGTTCCTATGTGGACTATGTCCATCCCCAATGTTGACTTCTGTGTGCTTCCAGTGATGGGCCATTATTTAATTTACATTCTTGAAGCAGTAGAATGTGATCTAGGTAGAATTGGGCATAACCTATCAGTAAGGTAAGAATCACTCACCTGGTTTTGTGAGACCCTGCAGTGCTTTGCTAGCATGTCTCTTCTGCTTGCAGTTGTTTCCTAAGTCTACATCTCTTTGTAAGGATATTACTCCCAGTTGTCTGTCCAAAATTTGTCAACAGTGGCAGAGAGAAGCACATGCTCTCTGAAGAATGGGGGTCAACCAAATATCATGGTGTTGCTTCAGACTCAGTTTAGTTAATTGTCAATGTAACCTGCTTTGGTGGAAGTGGGTCATTTTGTGAAGGTGTTGGTATGGTTTGTATACAAGGAGTGAATTGAGGAGGGTTGGATAGGGTGGGCAAATTGGTGTGGGTAACTTGTCACACTGATGCTGGGTTGTATGATGAAATAGGCATCACTTGTTCCCCTGTGGAAGCTGTTGGTCTTTGCAGGAGGAGGGGTTTGATGAGTGGTTGCTAGTGATATCACCAAGCAAATCCATCAGTGCTGAATTTTGGTGATTTCGGATCATGTGCATTTTTTTTGTTTGTTAATCAAACATTTTCATTTGGTGGTAACATTCTTTAAGTTGGTTTCCTTCATCATGGCAATGATCCAGTTGCCACCTGAGGTTGTCTTGTTCTCTTTCAAAGTCAGTAACACTGTCACTAGGCTGAAGCAGACATTGATGAGCCTCAGGGCTCTGTATGCTCCAATTTCGCGGATTTATCCCTCCAGCAGCCTTTCACCAAACCAAACATTCCACACAAGCCCATATATACTTTATTGGGGTTTTCCGACGTTCTCCGACCTTAACGACTTAATGTCGAGGTGACGCAGCTAATTTCGACGTATCTCCTCGGTTTTAAACCAGCTTAAACCATTAGAGGTAATAGGGCGCAATACCGACATCAGCGGCATTAGCACATCAAGTCGCATAGGTGCAGTCACGAGCATGGACCAGTAATATCGATGGCCCAGCCTTATAGGAGCTCAGCAACAGCAATTTGTTGATTCCGCAGCGAGTACACCCAGTGGGGACTTAGGGCTAGTGATTGGTTATTGCTGTATAACCACAGGACTTAGACGCACATGCTACCTAAAGGGTACTCATCCCTTTTCGGCATTATCTGCAGCATAAAGACGACGAATGCGGAATGGTTCTAATGCTGGAGCAAGAAAATTTAAGACAACGACATGAAAAAGGCGACGTTCACGACCTGCTGTATAGTCAGAAGGTCAGAAACACTTATGTTAATGCATAGCCCTTCAGATATACCACAAGGACGCCATTTATTTATATCTTACTATATAAACCTGGTAATTCCATGCCTTACACTAGTTACTCTCTCTATTCCGTTACCCCACATACACACATTGACTCGTTTTACCTCAGTAACTCACCCAGCTTCGACAATACTGATAGTACACGTTTAATAGCGATTTCGTTCGCCACAAAGCCGAGCTTGACGTAGTTAAAGCTGAGACGCTTCACCATCATCCATCGACTTAAAACCTTGACTCTTGTCATTGTTTTACTTCATTACTGGCATTTGCTCAGTGTTAGTACGTGATAACCATGCAGTACTCACCTCTTTTAGTTTTATAGGAAAGAATTAGCTTCAATTTCACAAGATCAGATTAGTTTTAACAGTTTCAATTTCACAAGACATTAGCGAACCCATTTGGGCATCAAGAGCAGACGAATAGTATTGGATAGTTATAGGGCAGCTCTATTGCGAGTGTTGGAAGGATAGGTTTTGAACAGATTTAGTATTGACAGATTGACAGATATAGGGCAGCTCTATTGTGAGCTTCACAGGAAATAGTATTGACCAGTTATAGGAATCGATTTGACAAGAGATAGGACAAGACAAAGGAAACAAAGTATAGTTTTGACAGAGATTGACAGTTTATAGGAATTAGGGCGAACAGAATCGTCACAGATAAAGCTGAGACATAACCAGATAAAGCTGAGGAGACCAGAAATAAAGACGAGACCCGCTATTGCACTGCCATAGCCACAGAAACATCGGCACAGACCCCTACCGAGACGATTAGGAGCTCATTTAATACCAACATAATACTGACCGACGTTTTACATATCCCAGTTTCTTTCCCATCCAGTTTCCCAGTTTTACGACACACACCAGACCAGATAACAGAGACCAAAGGTGACTCAGAGCGTCGGAATCTGTAGTAACTTCTCACGAGACTAGAGAGAAGTCCCCAACCAAAGACGACAAGCCAGTCAATGTAGGACAGCCTGATTCGTCCAGTACCAAATACGTATAGTGTTTTGTCGGTGGAATCGACACGAGTACGGAGGTACTCAGAAAGCTCATGCACAAACAAACAACACACCCAAGGAGTGGCTTACAAACAAAACTAGTTGTTCTGTAATACTGACACAAGGCCGAGACACCACTATTTCCAGTTTGGTTCTTCGCACAGCGATATTCCAGAAGTATCTGACAACTATTCACCAGTTTACGTTCGGAGATCACTAAACCATCTGACCACCTCATCAACATGTGATGAACATAAGGCATGGAGTGGTGATTAGTTGTCACAGCTGTAAGTGTTTAGACCACACTGTGCATGATTTCGGTTTGCCTCTGCATCTCATTCATATGTTTCTAGTTTTCAGCTGCTTGCATCTTCCAGTCTTCTTTCTAGTGAGTGCACATGCTTGTAGTTATACCATGTGTAGGGGTTTGTATGGAGGAACAGTCCCCCAAGGCTGGGTTGTTGGTTCTTGTTGTTGTTGTCATATTCTAGCAGTCCATTGACCTTGATGACAGGCTTTGTCATTATATTGTTATGGTGCCCACTTACTTCAGTGATGTGGATGTATATAAAGTAAGTAAGAAACAGATGTTGATCAAATGATTAGGTTGGGCCCTGTATCATGGGGTGTGACTGATCTGTGATGTTACCTTCACCAGCCGGCTTTTTAGGTACTCAAGATACTTGTAACATGAACACAAAGCCTCATCCCCAGGGCAGTGGTAACCTCCATGCACAACAATACTCAAAATTGAATGCTCTGACCTATGCCGCTGTCCAGCACTTGGTCAGTACTGATGACATGTATTGTATTTTGACACATCATAATTGCATATGGACCAGGTTCCTCAGCATCCATGATGTAGCTCTGGCCTGAAAGAGTTCTACATTAACTGTGATACAGTAGTTGTCAGGAACATGGATATCCTGCAACAAATATTATATATTATATAACATGTCTTTCCCAATTAAGAAATGGTTTATTTCTCATTTATGATCATGTAGAAAGATATTTGAAAATAAGTCAGTTCTATTTCCAAATAGGCATAATAAAAATTGACTCACCTTATTGGTCACACAGTGTGTCTCTGGGGTCATAATACTAAATATAGTAATAACAAATATATGCAAATACTGATCATTGCTATAACTGGAGTGTACCAGCCATGCTTGCCATAGAAATGGTGAATTGATTGTGATTCGAAGCAAGTAGGACCTGTTATGAATGATGATGAAGGTAGAATTTGTTGAATATGAACTGTGTTGTGTTGATTTTTTGAATGAAAATAGAAAACCCTCATGGTGGGCTCTAAAATGATGGGGTGGTCAGATGCTTTAGTGAGTTTGGAACATAAACTGGGGAATTGTTGTCAGATACTTCTGGAATATCACAGTGTGAAGAACCAAAATGGAATAGTGATGTCTCAGCTTTATGTTGGTATTACAGAACAACTAGTTTT
>JANDKJ010000144.1:0-62498 GCA_028551335.1 Armillaria sp. CMW 4456
GCCGTCGTGTGGGGTGTGCAAGCCCCTGTTCGGCCCCCTTTGCTAGTCGTGATAGTGGTCTTGGTTTTGCTCGCTGGGATGCTTGCGACTGGTGGGGAGGGCTCCCATGCTAGCTCTTCTGCCATGGTTGGGGTCACCTCGGCCATGCCCTCAGAAGCTCGGTGCACGTTCCTTCCCAATGGGGGTTGTATGGTCCCTATGATGGTCATGTCTCGCTTACTTGGTTGGGCGTGCAGCAGCTTCTCCTGTGATTCTTTCTGGTTCTTGGTAGTCATGGAGTCGGGTATATTCGAATGCGTAGGTACTACAGGCATATCATGAGTATTATTACAAGTATTCGACGACGTACTAGAACTAATCTCGTTCTTGGCTGATCAAGCAGAATCGCTCACTCATCGGCCTACTCTTTTACCTCCTCAATGCCGCTCGTCGAGGGCGTCTTCTCCTTGGCAGTGGAATATTCATTCTTGAGTCGTTCGATAGCGGCTCGGATCTGTGCCTTGGATCTCGGCGGTCGCTGATATGGCTTCTTTGGCTTAGGGCATTCTCATGCAAAGTGGCCCTTCTCATTACAATTATAGCAAAGCCCAGCGTTCTGGGCTTTTAAGCGGTCAATGTCCATTGGCTGTCCCCTCCTGCCATAGGTCGTTCCTGTCCCAGTCCGCTTATCGGCATTGGTGGGTGTCATTGCTGGGGTGTGTCCAGTTGTAGATGGGGTCGCTTTTGTGGTGGGGCATGTGATCATGTTATCGACGACCTTGGCACATTGTCGGGCTTCATCACCGTTGATAATTCATTTCTTCCAGTCATGATAGCCATCTGGCAGCAGGATCCCCATGTTGGTGATCTTGTTGCGTATGGTGTGTGGAAAACCCCTCCCTTCATGGCCATTGTCATCTGTCCCCTCTCTCCCATGTCGTGGATCAGCTCGGCTTTCCTTCCGAGATCTTCCAACTTCTGGAAATATTTGACTGCTGTTTCGATATCAATATTCCACCTAAGGTCCATCATCGCTTGGTGGTGCTTTTCTTTGACAGCGGGGTCCCCGAACTGAGTCTTTAGCACGTCCTTGAAGTCGAGCCACGTGGGGAATCGGTGGTGGAGTCAGGAATGGGAGAACAGTTCTTCTTGTATGCTCACCCACCAGTCCTTGGCTTGACTGGCCATATGGGAGATGGCGAAGATAATCTTGTTGCCATCTGCGAAGAACCCAAGGAAGGTTTGAAAATAAAGTTCGCAGTCATTAATGAAGCACCACAAGTCGTCAGACATGCCCTTAAACAGGTCGGGCGTTTTTATGAGGGTGGGCTTGACATTGAGTCGGAGATCTCCGGCGGCCATCTCGGGGGCAGGATTGTTGGTGGGCCAACCTGGTGGTCCACCAGGTGGTCCCTGCAGGGAGGCTAGTTCGTCGCATGCCAATGGGTGAGGGGATCCGCCAGGGGTGTCGCCTGGCTTCCAGCCTGGTGCGGGGCATGTTTTGGTGGCCTTGGCGAGGGCGATGCGCAAGTCCTCTCAGGCCTTTTTGACAGCTGCCTGGTTAATTTGTTCCTGCTCCCATGCACCAATCGATCCCCGAGAAGGTGGGTCTTGTTTGGGTCTTGGGTTGACCTGGGCCTGGGTGGGTGGCTGAGTGGCAGATGGTCCTGTGGCTTCTGGTCCTGCCATGGCAAAGAGGGTTATCTGGAATGGGATCTGCTTCTTGTTAGCAGCAATAATTGGTAGATAGAAAGCTTGTATATTATGTAGTACGAATACAATGTTTTTATACTCTTCGTAAATGTTCTGGTTCTTTCTATGAGTGTCCTAGACTAACTACAGACTATGCTAGATGTTGTTCGAGCTGCGATGTGACTACAAAGTGTTCATACTACGGATATGATCCGTACTCGAGTTCCATGCTAAGTCGGCTTGCTCTGCCGACACTTCTGCTGATTGATCAGGGTCGCAGCTCGTTCCTTGGCCCGATTGATCTGTTGTCAGGTTAGGATTTCCTGATCTTGGAACACGGTTCATTGTCCATATGGTCTGGTTTCGTCAAGGGTTTTCAGGTGGCAATATTCGGCTACAGTAAGATCAAGATATTGCCCCCACATTTCTTCTGCTGTTCTGGGTATTGGTAAACTAGCTACTTTCGGTTCCTCAGCATTCTGTATGAATAATTCTACCTCATCCCACTTTGGCTGTTCCAGCCTATTTGTTGTCAGTGAGATCGACCCTGGATGAAGGGAACTTGAGGAAGAGCCCCTCGGTGGGGTCCCCCATGAATCGTGGGCTTCCAGGGTTGGAGGTTGGCTTGCTGGTAGAGGGAATGGGTTCTTGCCCATCGTCGGGGTTAGTGGGAGTGGGATCTGGGTGTGGGGCGATGGTGCTGGTAGAGGCTCATGGTACATTGACGATGGAGCATATGCTGGCTTGGTCATCGTTGGTATGATTGGGAAGGGAAGGGTAGTCGTTGGTGGGTTCAAAGGGGTCTGGGTTGGTAGCCACAAGGGGCTGGGAAGTTCCAGCAGGGGTGGCAAAGCAGGACTCGTCAGTGCTACTGTCTGTCTCCTCGGCCAGCCAACGGGGTCTACCTTGTGGCTCGCTGACACATACATTCCTGATGAGGTTCTGCTTGCTTGCGATGGTCGTCTGGCCGGGTATGGGCAATAGGTTGGCGTAGTTGGGGGGGCAAATGGTATCAATTGAGCGTCATACCCTGGAAGGTCCTGCTGTGGGCTGTCTGGATTGCTGGCTCTCACCTCTCGGGTGTATCGTTGTGCATCGGTGTCATCTGCCATGGGTGGCCAGGGTGGATCGGGCAAGCTTGGCATGGAAGGCAGCAGCTTGCGCAGCGGCATTGCTTCCTCGATCTCCTCCAAGGGGATCAGCGGGAGTATCTGGGAGGGGTTGGTTTGGAGGTGGGCCTGGTGGGTAGATGTGGTTGCTTCAGGAGGATGGGCGGGAGTGGGCGGGGTAGGGCATTACTGTCTGGAGAGGAGGCATGTCGGATTGAACCGTTCTTTCCAAGTCTTGCTTGACTTCTGGGTTTGAAGGGAAATTCGGTCCTGCTCCTCAGACGTCAGGGCCAAGCCCTGCTCGTTGTGGGAAGACGACATAGAAGTGGTGGAAAAGACGGATAAAGGGGAGGAAGAAACCAACGAGGACCTGGTAGTAGTACCAGCAAATGGCGGCTAGGGCCAAAAGGCCGATTACAGCAGGGATGGTAAGAAGGGTGAGGTCTGTGTTCTGCGAGGACATATGGTCTTTTCTTTCACGTCGAGTGTGTAAAGAAAAGAGGGTAGAGAAGCTTTGAGCTAATTGTTAGACCCAAACTTCATGTGACTCTAACAACAACAAACAACCGGTTACTTCGCGTTCAAGTAATCCCAGAGTAGCTGTTGGCTAGCGTCGCCTACTTAAATACATGGTTCATATATGACTGTTGTACATTATTAGGCGACGGTGTTTGTCCAACGAGAAGCAGCCGGTGTGAGCAGGTGAGTGATACGAATGGTAAGTACAAGGAGAAGCCCTGATTAGGGCAACGATAAGACAAGAAGGGGGGTGGGCAGAATGGGCGAATGGAGCTAAGTGCCGATTTGTGGATAGCGTAGGGTAAGAGTAATGTGAGAGCATCTGGGTTAAGGTTGAAATAGGGGTAAAAATCATAACATTTCTCCCTTTAGCAGACTTTCAGCAAACCAATGATTCCACACATGCCCATATATACTTTATAGGGCTTTTCCGACACTTTTCCAACACCAATACCTTGGCAATACCCTGACAACACCAATTTTGACCTAAAGCCATGGATTTAGTGCTGCCATTACCAGTATAGGACCTAGAGTGCATTGCCAACATCTCCAGCATTGCCACATCAAAGTGCACAGGTGCAGCCATGTGAGCAGAGCTTCTCAACATTGATCCAGTGATCATAGGGGCTTCATCACAGCAATTTGACAATTTCTGCAGCAAGAACACTCTTTGGCAACTTCAGAATTAATTTGTTATTGCTGTATAACCACAAGACATCGATGCACATGATACTTTGGTGGTACTCAGCCATTTCCAATGAGTATTCTCAACTCTGACACCATGAATAAGGCATAGTCTAATGCCAGAACTACAAAAATCAAAGGTGCAGACATGAATAAGACAATGCACAAGACCTGCTGTATAGTCAGAAGGTCAGAAACACTTATGTTAATGCATAGCCTTCTAGATATACCACAAGGATGCCATTTATATCTTACTATATAAACCTGGTAATTTCATACTGTACAGTTAGTTACTCCCTCTATTCTGTTCCCCCCCACACACATATTGATTTGTTTACCTCAGTAACTCACCCAGCTTTGACAATACCAATAGTACATGTTTAATAGTGATTTTGTTCACCACAAAGCCGAGCTTGAAGTAGTTAAAGCTGAGACACTTCACAACCATCCATTGACTTAAAACCTTGACTCTCATCATTGTTTTACTTCATTACTGGCATTTGCTCAGTGTTAGTAAGTGATAACCATGCAGTACTCACCTCTTTTAGTTTTATAGGAAAGAATTAGCTTCAATTTCACAGGATCAGATTAGTTTTAACAGTTTTCATTTTCACAAGACATTAGCAAACCCATTTGGGTGTCAAGAGCAGATGAATAGTATTGGATAGTTATAGGGCAGCTCTATTGTGAGTGTTGCAAGGATAGGTTTTGAACATATTTAGTATTGACAGATTGACAGATATAGGGCAGCTCTATTGTGAGCTTTGCAGGAAATTAGTATTGACAAGTTTTAGGAATCAATTTGACAAGAGATTGGACCAGACAAAGGAAATACAGTATAGTTTTGACAAAGATTGACAGTTTATAGGAATTAGGATGAACAGAATTGTCACAGATAAAGCTGAGGAACCCAGAAATAAAGATGAGACCCACTATTGCACCACTATAGCCACAGAAATATTGACACCAACCCATACCAAGATGATTAGGAGTTCATTTAATACTGACATAATACCAACAGCCATTGTACACATCCCAGTTTTCTTCCCATCCAGTTTCCCAGTTTTATGACACACACCAGACCAGATAACAGAGACCAAAGGTGACTCAGAGTGTCAGAATCTGTAGTAACTTCTCACAAGACTAGAGAGAAGTCCCCCAACAAAGACAACAAGCCAGTCAACGTAGGACAGCCTGATTTGTCCAGTACCAAATATGCATAGCATTTTGCCAGTGGAATTGACATGAGTATGGAGGTACTCAGAAAGCTCATGCACAAACATACAACACACCCGAGGAGTGACTTATGAACCAAACTAGTTGTTCTGTAATACTGACACAAAGCTGAGACACCACTATTTCCATTTTGGTTCTTCACACTGTGATATTCCAGAAGTATCCAACAACTATTCACCAGTTTATGTTTGGAGATCACTAAACCATCTGACCACCTCATCACCAGCCATGGTAATAGCCTAAAATCTGTTTGTTATCGATTGAAGTGGTTTAGTCATTGGAGACTTATGCAGGGTAGTATGCTAGTATATTAAAGTGATAAGTGCCCCATGATATGTGTTTCACCTGGTGTCCAAATCAATTGTGACATCGTTTCCAAGACTATAAGTAAAGGTTGGAACATTGGCATGATCTAAAAAAACCAAACATGTCCATCATTCACCCTCCCATGACCAAGAAAATTAGGTGCTGCTTCTTCATTTCTCTTGCTTTCATTACAGTTATCCCTATCACATGCGCCATGTTAGGAGTGACTTTGCATTCTAAAGGATTTAAATACACTCCATTCAAAGATATTCATCTTAACTGAATGGTGAGCTTGTTGCTTATCCTAGCTTCATGTTGAGCTCACAGTGAAAGGTTTGCCTACATGCTGATTTGATATCAGCAGATGTGAAAGAAGTATCAATGGTCCTTGATTGGACCATTATGAATGATACCTGTGTCATTTTGTGTATGGAGTATGGCTGTGTTACAGACAAATGCTCAAATGTCAATATTTATTTTGACTTGTAAGTACTAACCATTGATGTGAATTTGAAGTGAAACATACAGAACTCCACTTGTAGAAATCTCCTTATGGATGATTCAGGAAACTGCCTGCCTGCCACCAACAACAACATACCTGTGGATCCTGTATTTGTCTGGAATGCTACAGCAGGCTATAATGATTACTTTGCTAAGACTGCTTCATTTCAGACTACATTTTCTGTGTTTCCAACAATTGCTGACTATTCCAGGGAGTATGTGGTCAAACATACCCATTCAAGCCAGGTGTATTATCCCTTCGATTAGTAATATCCTTCTCATCCAAAACTGAATATAGCTTATAATGCTGAGCAGCTACATTGCCAAAATATTTGGCTTTGCCCAAGATACAAGTGCTAATGCTTCTGTATCACTTTATCTTGAATCCACTACAGGACTTGCTGCATAACTTTTCCCCCTTTCCATCTGCACAGTTCATGGTTGCTAAATTCATTTAAGAGGTCTCAAAATATCAGCCTATCTGGGGCTAGGCAGTGATCCAGATACCATTTATACATTGGTCACTGTACAGAGAGTGACATTGGTGATCTGGTACTGTATCATCATCACCTTCATATTCTGTCAGTGTGGCTTCTTTGCATTGCAAAAATGGACCTCATGACTTTCTCCCTGCAACCAGGGTTTATCACTCTCATGATATGCCTTCTTATGATCACAACTATCGCTTTTGGATTCCAACAAAGAAATAAGATTGTTGTTGTTCCTGTTGGGACTGTGTTCACTTTCACTCAGCTACATTCAAGTATGCCCAGGGTCCCAGATGGATTTGGTATGTTATTTTTTGATTTGGTTCAAGTTGTTTGCTTTAATACAAGTACCTGAAGGTGATATAATGGGTATGTGATGTGCCAAGCATTTTCTCTGAATCACAAAATGACTCAGGACACCAGATTTTGTAGGGGTACTACCATGCCTAGTCTTTCTATCCATTGCTGTAAGTCATCAGTGGATCTTGAGCTATTCACTGCCACCAACTACAATCTTTTAGACTATTACAACAGTCTGAGTGTATCTTTTCACAGATCCCTCAGATGATGATGAGGTGGTCAGATGGTTTAGTGATCTCCAAACATAAACTGGTGAATAGTTGTTGGATACTTCTGGAATATCACAGTGCAAAGAACCAAAATGGAAATAGTGGTGTCTCAGCTTTGTGTCGGTATTACAGAACAACTAGTTTTGTTCATAAGTCACTCCTCAGGTGTGTTGTATGTTTGTGTGTGAGCTTTCTGAGTACCTCCATACTCATGTCAATTCCACTGGCAAAACACTATGCATATTCAGTACTGGACGAATCAGGCTGTCCTATGTTGACTGGCTTGTTGTCTTTGGTTGGGGACTTCTCTCTAGTCTTGTGAGAAGTTACTACAGATTCTGACACTCTGAGTCACCTTTGGTCTCTGTTATCTGGTCTGGTGCTTGTTGTAAAACTGGGAAACTGGATGGGAAGGGAACTGGGATATGCAAAATGGCTGTCAGTATTATGTCAATATTAAATGAGCTCCTAATCATCTCAGTATGGGTCTGTGTCAATGCTTCTGTGGTTATGGTAGTGCAATAGCAGGTCTTGTCTTTATTTCTGGGCTCCTCAGCTTTATCTGTGACAATTCTTTTCGTCCTAATTCCTATAAACTGCCAATCTTTGTCAAAACTATACTTTGTTTCCTTTGTCTGGTCCTATCTCTTGTCAAATCAATTCCTATAACTGGTCAATACTATTTCCTGCAAAGCTCACACTAGAGCTGCCCTAAAACTTGTCAATACTAATTTCCTGCAAAGCTCACAATAGAGCTGCCCTATATCTGTCAATCTGTCAATACTAAAATCTGTTCAAAACCTATCCTTGCAACACTCGCAATAGAGCTGCTCTATAACTATCCAATACTATTCATCTGCTCTTGATGCCCAAATGGGTTTGCTAATGTCTTGTGAAAATGAAAACTGTTAAAACTAATCTGATCTTGTGGAATTGAAGCTAATTCTTTCCTATAAAACTAAAAGAGGTGAGTACTGCATGGTTATCACTTACTAACACTGAGCAAATGCCAGTAATGAAGTAAAACAATGATGAGAGTCAAGGTTTTAAGTCAATGGATGATTGTGAAGTGTCTTGGCTTTAACTACTTCAAGCTCAGCTTTGTGGTGAACAAAATTGCTATTAAAACTTGTACTATTGGTATTGTTGAAGCTGGGTGAGTTACTGAGGTAAACAAATTGATGTCTGTATGTGGGGGAATGGAATAGAGAGAGTAACTAGTGTAAAGTATGAAATTACCAGGTTTATATAGGAAGATATAAATAAATGGCATCCTTGTGGCATATCTGAAGGGCTATGCATTAATATAAGTGTTTCTGACCTTCTGACTATACAGCAGGTCATGAATGTTGCCTTTTTCATGTCGTCATCTTTAATTTTCTTGCTCCAGCATTAGAACCATTCTGCATTCATCATCTTTATGCTGTGGATAATGCTGACAAGGGATGAGTACCCTTTAGGTAGCATGTGCATCTAAGTCCTGTGGTTATACAGCAATAACCAATTATTGGCCCTAAGTCCCCACTGGGTGTACTTGCTGTGGGATCATCAAATTGCTGTTACTGAGCCCCTGTAAGGCTGGGCCATTGATATTACTGGTCCATGCTCATGACTGTGCCTATGCGACTTGATGCACTAATGCCACTGATGCCAGTATTGTACCCTATTGCCTCTAATGGTTTAGGCTGATTTAAAGCTGAGGAGATAAGTTGAAATTAGTGGTATAGCCTCAAAATTAAGTTGTTAAGGTTGGGAAAACATCGGAAAACCCCGATAAAGTATATATGGCCTTGTGTGGAATGTTTGGTTTGATGAAAGGCTGCTGGAGAGATAAATCCATGAAATTGGAGTGTACAGAGCCCTGAGGCTCATCAATGACTCTCATGAAAAGTTAACTTGGTCTGCTTTAAGTGAGTTCATTTATCCAGATCACTTCTGTTACGTGCCGTGCGAATAAGTTCTGTTGCAGAGGAAGCTCTTCACTGCCGCAGAAAGTCACAAGTGCAAAGGTTTCCTACCCAAAATCAATCTGCGGTGTCCTACAGCATGCTTCCTTTACCAACGTCTCAAAACGCGGCTCCAGATGATGTTCCATTTATTGTCTAAGTCTATGGCTTGAGAAGTTCATAATGAGAAAAGGTTGAATAATGGCTCTACTATTGTAGTTCCTGTAGTCTTTCAAATGCTTGGTAGCACTCCTTAATCGACATGATCGACAAATCTCTACAAAGAGTCTAAGATTTCATTACATTTTTCAAACTAGAATGAGTCTTTAATGCTACTCTCGAACGCATCAGAGTTAGCCAGACCATAAAGTTTTTACATCATAGATAGAGTGAGGTGCTAAAAGTGCCAAAACAACAGATGCATGAAGGTTCAAAAAGGTCCCTGATTTTGCAGGTGTGCACATGGTCATTGTTCTAGCATAACTGATCAAAGCATCGCCAATGATTCAAAGAGTTCTCTAACCCTACCTGACACATGGGATGATGGAATCATTTTCTCATCTGTGTGGTCTAATGCTGAGTGTGATATCGATTTCATTGATGCTGCCAGATGACTGAATGTAATGTGGACACGTGCATGAAAAGCTTCAATCTTTGTAAGCAATTGGGAGACTATGCAGAGAATGCATTGTGGAAAAAAGGCTTTGGCAGTATGCAGGGAAGTGGCAGTCAAAACAGGAGCCAAATAGGTGGTGAATATTGAAGATCTTTGCTATATAGGATATTGACCGATGTCTAGAAGCTCTTGGGATCTAGAGAAAGCAATGAGACTAATCCCTGTATAAATATATGACTCATTGACTGAGTTTCAGTCATTGACTTTCTTGTTTCTGCAATAATTCTTGTCATTTTCTGTTGATATTCAGATGAGCCCAAACCAGTGTATGAAGGAATAGTCAAGAAACAGTCATTGTCAGAGGGTGGATATCAATTTCATTCTATATACTCACAGAAGTGAACAGAATGCCTTCTTAATTGCCAGAGTAATTTTGGTGGTCTCAACAATATATGCTTGTCAGCTTAACCCTCAAACTTCATGGGCTGCAAAAAGATGGAAGACAAGATACTGAGAGAGTCGCATACCACCTTCAGTGAAACTGTTCGATTTTCTCGCCTGCATCACACTTGCTTGATGCAATTTTCCATTACCAGAACGGCAGCTTCCCTGCAGACACATCTGGTGTCTGCTTCGGTACATCCGGTGTTGGATAGAGTAGAAATATAGTGAAGATAGTAATGATCATAGACAAGAAGGCATCAAGGTAGACAAAGATAGGAACGGAATGGGCCTTGCATCATTTTGTGGAGGTAAGAATTTTGTTGAGAAATTTGGCACAATGATCACGTGTTACTTTGAAAGTCCGACCGGCAAGCGCCATGCCGTTTTATTTTATCTAATTCCTTGTTTTAGACGCGATTTGCTCTCAGTCACAAACATGGCTAATTGTACCGCATGGATATCAAAATATCCCTGATGTTCTTAAGGAATATATGGGTGGCTTTGTGGGGAATCTGAGGTAGAACAATGGTAATACTAACTTCGACTCGGAGATCGATTCAGCTCAAGAGCAAGAGTACATGACATTACCTGATTATATTAGCTACACCTATGGTGTATGTACTTTTACGGACACACATCTTTTATGTATATCTAACATTTTGAACCATCTCACTACGATTCTCGGCTCTTGTTAGTGCACTTCCCGCAGAGCCTGCTCGTGTCATTGGACACATGCCCGTCCAAAGGCAATTTTCACCCGCTCGCGCTCTATAATTACTGCAAATACATGGAAGTTACGCTCGTAGTCTCTCGGCAGGTGGGCTATCCTTTTCAAGAGCGGTGAACCCGAATTTATTGCCTATTGGTCTGTTCAACATCGTATTCCGTATAACCTTTGGTCAAATGGATTTCCCCTCCATTTCGTATGTGGCTGTTTTGTGCCAGAATTTTGTCCGGAATCACATAACAGCGTCAAGAATATTTGCACATTTTAAGCAGCTCACGACGTCATCCGTTGAAATCGGAGATGCGCCATTTTGTGGATCCAATCAAATCTATGCCCGTTCTCTTGAGTCAGTGCGCTGTTTTATGGACCAATCAAATCATGCGCTACTTTGTGGATGAGGTCTCAAGTAAAACAAACAAATATCAATACTGTAATTCCAGAATCTTCTAAAAGGCTGACCATCGTAGCGAGAAATCCTCAGCAAATCGCTAATACTCAATATATCAACAATCCTCTACCAGTCCAAATAATGTTTACCGTTCGTCTTATTCTTCTCAGGCTTATCTATTCTTCTTGTGTTAACAAGTTATACATTTGTACAGACTACCCAAGTTCCTGTTGCTGAGGCCTGCGGAGGTGCTTCGTGCACCCGTAACACGTGAGTAATAACATTTCAGTTCTAGAAAACATCTGTCTCATGGGATAATTTTTCTCAGGTGCTCTTGCACGGCCGAAGCGTGCACATGCTGCTCCTGCAAGAAATAAAGTACATTCACCATGAAGCCTTTCCGTCTGATAGGTGGATTCGTAGTTTTACAGCGAGAGTTAGTTACATCGAATGAAAATTCAAGTTTGAAACGCTTAGCATATCTGGTTGTGAAGCGGGGGTTTACTGATTTCATGAAGCATCGTACATGTCATGACGAAGCTGATTCCCCAAGAAACTCCCATTTCTGTTAGATGTAGAACGGACTCTACAGGTTATAATTGAGTATCCTTGTTTCGTACACGTGCAGATCTTAAATATGACGGACTAATTGGGATCACCGGGAACCCACAGCCCTCCAGAAGGAAACCTTATTGTCACTAGATCCATAAGTTCAATTTTAGATACAGACAGGCATTGGAAGAAACTTTCTGCGCACCTGGCAAGTACCCCAATCCAATCTGTCTCCATGCTTGTTCAGTATCGGGGTATTGTCTGACAAACTCTCGTACGCGCATTTGCCCTTGATCAATGAAGGACTGCGGTACCCATTCGTCAGATTTCATCACCGACCAAGCATTCTGGTTCGTCGTTATGAATGCAGTGGATAGGGCGAGGAGCTCGCGAATATCGTGGACGTCAGTAGGCTGCTTTTCCTTCATATATAGAGCATGAGAATTTCCGTGGTCCATCCATCCTTGCAGCTTCAGAAGAAGAAGTATGATGAATGGCAACACAGGAAGTTCACGTGGAGGGAAATAACGCTGTTCGAGTTGCCACATGACTTGGGATGAAGGGATCGGGGGGATATTCATAGATCCCGGAACAAGAACGTCGACTTTGCAGCAGCGTCGAAGTTCCCGGGATATTCTTGATGTCCCAGAGAGATCGTAATAGAGAAGTCGGTAGTTGGCAGAGGGGTTCTTGGAGGAGATAAGGTAGAAATTCTGGTCGGTCTGGACAAGGAGATATTTGAGATCCTCCGGGTCCCATTGCCCGCCAATCGGGTTAGCAGATGTAACTACTACATCAACGTCCTATGAGAATACTTGTGAGAGTCGAATGGCATGTTAAGGCAATGGTACACACACATTCGGTACCCGATTAGCCCCATAGCACAAACATGCAACGCTGCCGAAGAAACATCCTTGAATTCCTCTCAAAAGAAATGCGCTAATCGTGGCATGAGCAGTCCTCAGAATTTCTTCTGCGGTCAGGGGTTGCAAACGATTGATTGGCATTGCTTTTGAGAGGCGAAGAAGGTGGTTTGTAGCGGCGAGGTCAAGGTCGGAGCCGAAAGCTGATTGCCATCAGACAATAGTCATTTGAGAAATCCGTGGGAGTTAAGGCGATTTTCCAAGGCGCCTGGCCCGCTGAGAGATGGTCGCTGTGAAAAAGGCGCCCGGTCCGACGAATGCTATTGCAGCCTTTTGCCAAACATCAGCATCGTTCACGACACGTCAATTTTCACTTCACATTCAAAAAGGATGAAATCCTTTGACCATTTCGTTATGGTCATCTGGAGATAATTATTCCAACTTTTGTCACCCCTATGTTGACTTTACATGGCCGGTCCGACGTTCCGTCTCGCAACCGCGGTCGTGTGGCACGTTTCCTCCGAGATCCAAGCAAGATCGAAGGTAAGTCAAAGTCAAGATCTTTGTGTAGGAAGAGTTTCATGACTTATTGAATCATATGTATAGTAAATATCTCTTTTTGTAATGGTTTATCTATCAGAAACTGGAACCACAGTTCGGAGTCTCGAAAAAGCCCAGGATGAACTTGTCATGACTCTGTCGGAAACACCTGTTGATATACTAACTTGTCTCATATTAAGTGGAAGTCCCCACTTACAAGATTGTTTTGACGGCCCTCAGGGACTTATTGGCGCGAAGGTAATAAACTTCTCTGAATGACCTTTTTTCTGAGGGAAGTATCAATTCGGTTGCCCAGTCCCCCAATTTTCCAATTATCAGACCGCGCCATATTCTAGTCCGCTGGATTCTAATTGCCACCCAAGAAATCATATCGAAGATTCTGGCCTAGCATTATGTTCCCGAGAACGATCACATTTATGGATCGGTATGACAGAATTCAGGGCTGCTGGCAATTACCTTGCCGTTTAACTTTTCCAATAACATGTTACCTTATGCCGCTCCAACCCTCCCAATATAGGGCCATCCTCAGAAACCCATTTATAATGGACAAACTGGTTCGCGACAAGGATAAAAGACGAGCAACCCAACCATACAACCCCAGCAACTCCCTCGTTCTGCCACCCCTCCAACAACTTTGAAGATACATTCGCCAAGTCTTGCCACCATTTATTCTCCAATGTCCGCACCTTCCCATGTGATCTATATGTTTCCTTAGTGGAAGACTGTACTGACGTTCTTAAAGGCTTGTCAGACGTGTGGCTCGGTCGTGCAGAATATGCAGCGACATCAAGAGGTGCATCAACCGTATTCCAAGAGGCGGTGAGTTTGATGTCGACCGCATGATTTTCAGACTTCGCTCAATGTCGTTCCAGATTTCAGTGCACTTGGCCGGGATGCAACGTCGCGACATCGCAGAAAGCCGGTCTGAAGGTTCACATGAATTGTATACAGTACGCGGAATACCTTTTCTCCTTGTTCACAGCCCACTGACACCCTCCTACAGTACGGGGGAGAGACCTTATCAATGCCCCGATTGTGATTTTGCCCATGGCGACTCAGCGAGATTAACGCGACATCGTCAAAGGGAACATAATCACAAACCAACCGGAAGGGGAAGGAGCAAGAAAAGTGTCAAGGTCGAGGTCCCGTCTGGGAACGCCGCATTCGATGATTACGTCTTTCTGCAAAGCTCGTACAATGAGCTCGTTCCCACTACTGGGCCCTCTCGAACAGGCTCTGTAGTCAAAAAGGAGGACGACGCGGTGACGATCTCCCCTCGTCCGCTCCGGATCCCGACCGCCACCGCCTCGGACTACGCGTCTGTCGCGTACGATTGGTCTCGCCTTCAATGTCCCATGACCGTGGAGCACCCAATTCCGGTATCACAGGTCCCGCAGGCACAGGAGCCTCGCGCATATTATGAGGCGCGGGGCTTTAGTGGGCTGAATGCGACTTACGACTACGCACAGACCGAGATGTGTTCCCAGTACCATCCCTCTGCGGTGCCGTTGCCATTCACCGGGCAGTCTTACGCTGCCGGGAACCAAGGTTTCGGTGGATCAGGGGCACCCCAAGCTGTGGGGTATGTGGGCTATGGCAACCCAGGCACGGAATGGTCTCAAGCCGATCCATGGTATGGCATAGACACGTTACTTGAGTCTCCAGTCGAAGTTTTGGTCGAGTCGATGACCAGATTTTGCATGCCGTCAAATTAGAATGTTTACTGTATCCACTAAGCCGCATCTTCACTTTCTGTTACTCGTATCAATTTCCTGAAATAGATGTAGTTCCCGCACTTTTGTAGTTTTTGTACCGGAGAAGATTGAACCAAAATACAGTTTATTCTGTAAATACCTGAAAAGGTCGGTGACGACGGGCAGGCATCAGTACGATCTCCGGTATCTATTTCGAGGGTGAAAGAAGCGCGACAAAAAAGTCATCTACTGCAGCCTTTCACTATAACGGCTTCGTCACCTTTGCCCAATCAAGCCTTTCAAACGCCTGTTTCGTTGTGACGAGTCGAGAGGCATCGATACCAAGGTCCTCCTTTGTGAGCACGGCATTGCCATATCCTTTCAATCCTTCCATTTCCCAGAACTTCTCCATGACGGCCAGTTCCCGTCCTAACGATTCTCCTGCAAAGAAAGTCTTCGCATACTCATCTCCGCTGACTTGACATACTCCACCTCGACATCCAGCGTTTCTCCCCAAATGTTGAGGAGATCTCCAAACGATAGATCATCGACAGATCCCGAAACATATTTCGACGGGAGCGATATTGTAGGATTCTCAAGGATGGCTTCAACAAATACGCCAACGTTGACCTCAGCTAGGCCCATCATGGGCGTACGTGCTTCCGCAGAGCATGGTTGCACCCACGTGTATTTACCAGAGGACGCGTCTTTGACTGGTGCCACGAGCCCGAGAAGATTCGACGCGTAATACCCTGCATAAAAGAATGTTGTTTTGGTGGCAAGGGAAGGGAGAGTGGTGAAGATATAATCGTCGACGGCGGCCTTGCAGTCGAAATGGGGAACTGCGTGGGAGTGAGTATGTGGGAGCGTGCTCCAGATAAAATGTTGGAGAGTCGAAGTAGATGCGGCGGCGTTGGCGATGTTCTTGCCTTGGGCGATTTCTTCTTTCGAAGATTCTTCTGGTCCGGTGGTAGCAAGTGTTGTTAATGAATTTGTCAGGCCAAAGACGGCGTATGCATCCTATATATGGCAATCTTAGTTGAGTGAGAAGGGAAGCAAGGATGGAAGTAAACCTTTAGCGCAATAACAACACTATTATAATCATCGAGGTCTGCGTAGACGACTTCAACACCCTGGGCGACGAGCTCTTTGGATTTTTGGCTGGTAATGTTACGGGTAACGGCGCGTATCCTGTACGAAGGACTTTTGAGAAGGGCTGCCACGACGGAGCCACCTTGAGTTCCAGTAGCGCCAAAGACAACGACAATTTTTGAAGGCATGATTGTACACCGGCGACGGCTCATCGATCCCAGACGTTATAGCGTCAAGAAAACAAGTCGTACGATGTCCAAGATGACAGAAGTGTATTATATTCAGTGTATCTTTGGGGAGCCAAAATACGGCATTGTTCACATCCGTCGCGTGCGGCGCGGATGCGACCAATGGTAGCGCAGAATGTTAAACGGGAAAGAGGCTCTAAGCAGTGATGACATCCCCAAAGATCAGCAGCCCCCGGAAGATGACGAAGGTGAAATTGGGCTATTCTCAGGGCCGTAGTTTGAGTTTTACGGTGCATGTGCCTAGCGATTTACAGGGTCAGGATTGCATAATGGGCCCGGAAATGCCTAGAAACTTGTAAGAGAGATATGTCAAAATCGATATGTCTTTAAATCTGTGAAGCTTACCTGTTGATCGGAATGGGGCTTACGACCGCAATCTCCTTTGAGTTAACACACGAGCATTTCTGACACTCTGATCCATAGAATATTACCTTTGACAGTCTTAGGATCGGGGCCCCGAGTGTAGACATCTTGACTTAGATCCTGATTGTCGAGGTCGAGATGAAATCGTGCCTGATTTTTCAGGGCTCAGATTTGAACAACCTTCCCTGGATCCTTATCCGTTCGTTCGCTGTTCCCCATTTTAGACTGCAGGTCGGATGCCACATAGCATGGGCGCTCCCTTTTCTCTTGCCACCAAACGGGACTCTCCTACACCTGATCCTACGTGTCTATTACGCAGAAGACCCTGAACTTGTTCTGGACACGAAGACGACCGGAGAGACACTACACCATTTCGGATCTGATTGGAATTGAATGATGGAGGGTAAAGATATAAGCTTGGAAAAGAAGAAGCAGACGAGCAGTATCTCTTATGAAGAAGACCAAGGGCTGGATGATGGAGGTGAAGGAATAAAACAAGGATGACATCAAGATGACATAAGCGGTGATGTCTTCGTATCCCGATCAGACGGGCGGTCCGTAGCCCCGGCTTCCCCGGATCATCGCCGAAACCGGGATTGGACCGATTCAAATGTACAACATTCTAGCCTAACGGACAATCCAGTCATTGTATCTCTTTTACTGGAAAACCCGCTTCATTCTTTAAAGTGAGAAACTGTCGTAATAGATTTCGTGGGTACGAGACCACGGCAGACACATTTAAAATAAGTGGCACCTTGCTAGTCTCGTTTTCGATTTGTAAACGGAAATGTGATGACTGCAAAAGGCCGAATACAAGGTAACTACCAACAGTGTAAGTCTGTGACACAAGAATTGCTTCCCTTTCAGGAGCAAGAAACTTGAAGGAATAGACGTACTGCGCAGCAGTTCCGTCTACAAAGTCCGCCGGAATGGGTGGATGTCATGGCAGCCCTCAGATATTCTAAATATGGAAAGAATTCCTGGGGCGATCGAGCTCCCCCCATCATTTAGTGTTCGCTTCTCGGACCACTGATCTGACAAAGTCCAATATCCCCTTGAAATACCGCTAACACCTGAGCTTATCTCTCTCTAAAATATCATCGTCTACTTATCATAAGAATATCTTATTCTCTCATTGTCCTAATATTGCGGTGACATCATTGCAATCTTATACCGCCCATTGTAAGCAGGTTTTAATTTTCCATCAGTTAACCATTTGATTTTCATCACAAAGTTCTTGGTAGGAATTTATTCTCGTGTATTCGTAACAACAAACTTACATCCCGACTCTGGAGGGAGTATTTTCCTAAGGAAATCATGTACACATGTGGCCATTTCCAGATAATCGAGATCTTCGTGCCGTGCATAAATGAAAAAACGGAACAGCATCGCCGAACACTAAAGTACTGGGGGAGTGCACTGTTTGGCTTGAAGCATGCGTCGGCGAAATTCGGAGGACACCCATAAGGATCAAAAGTGCCCGACCGGAGAGGGAGTAGACCGGTGTCCCACCGGAATAGATGATGTCGGCGTGGTGAGACGCTGATACACCAAGCACTGGCACTGCGGAAGGAAATATGGACCACAGTCTTGATTGCCCAGGTCCTTGCATCGAATGCTACAACGCTTCCAGATCGAAAATCTGGGACGCACATGGCCGTGAAAGATAGTCTGCTCTTGGTAAAGAACACCGCATTCTGAGTTGACAGGACATTTCAGTGTCCATGGGTCGTTATGACAGGAAGGCGATATTGATGCTTCTTGTGGTACGTTTACCACATCCAAGAACAAAGCGATGATACCCCTTTTCCAGAATTTCAGTGGGCCGCGAGGGAACAAACGACGTAAATCTCGATTCTGTTCGAGTTACTGTATGATGAGAATAGACGATAGGAGCGTACTATTTTTATTTCAAAATAATTGGGAAATAACGGACCCTTGTGTTTCTGAATTGGAAACTGTTCGACGATCAAAGGACTTTTTTTGGCCGTTTCGTCATTCTTGTCACAGGGTTCTACCATCGATGATGGCATTCCAGTGGCTGGTCAGTGAATGTATAGGTGCACATGAGGGATCTGTGTTGACTTTGCCCTTTTTTTTTTTTTTATTTTATTTTTCGTTACCTTGATGTGCCTAATTGGGCTAGATATTGATGCTTACGTCCCACAACGTGTATGGCATGGATTTTATCCTCCTACGTCCCTGATGCATACCATTTCCTTCACGTCACTCCTACATGCGGCGAGTACGCGGCTAACATGTCATTTATCGATATTATTCTCCGCTCACATCACAGATGCCTCTAGCTCATGCCATGATCGGACGGAGTCTGGACAGTAGACATATTTGCCTTGTAGTATTTTGTTTATCAATAAGCAAGGTAGAACAAGGTGCCACACCATCATGGAGCTCGTAGACTAGATACCATTGGGACAATTATCACACTTAACTGGCAGCACTGTCCCAAGTTAACGGCCACGATGCAAGATTATTATACTTTCCGAGAGATCCATTATTTTGTCCGTGCCACCTAAATGCTTAAAATCTAGCCCTGAGACAGACATTTCGACTCCCGACTCCTCCGCCTTCCCTCAAATGTCTTACACTGGCTCGGAAAATACAATCGCTGCCGCTTCAATAATGGTCGCGTATGGCACCGACAGCGCGGCACGAATTGAGGGTCCTTCCGAGTCTCATATTCTACTCCCACAAGCCATCGTCCCCGACAGGACAGGTATCTTGTACGAATACCAAGCTAGTGATTCCCGCACATTCTGGGCATTAAGTGGGGATATTCCCTTTTGCCTCTGGCACGACAGTGAGGCGCTACAAAAGTATTGCGCTGACTATCCACTGCATGTTCGTTGGTTGAATTCTTGTTATAGTCTCTTGTCACTTATTTAACCATTTCCATATAGCATGACACCGTATTTGACACCCAGATAAACTTCGATCTGGGCATTCCCCATCAGCATTCAGATCCGTCTGGATTCTGCCGTCCCACTGAGTCGACGAGTAAGTTCTGGGAAACCTATGCGCTCCGTTGCACAATCCCCGGAAACGACCTACCTCCGCTCGCTCTGGCGACGGACTTCATCTCAGATGTGTTGCCTCCGTCACCACTCCCAGAACTCTTCTCTCAATTCGACGAGTTGGGCACATTAGACGCTATCTACGGTCTGGAATATACGGACCAAAACGACAGCTCTCATAATTCGACGTCACCTCTAGCGATGGCTGATCAGGATCATGAACTCTGTACTCTGGGCCCTCAAAATACAACCGTCGAGCTTGAACCCGCTACCGGCACGTCGTCAAAGCGGCCATCCTTCCCATCGTTGACAGACGTATTGCCGTCTTCAACCCAAGATATTTCTCCGCAACGACAACAGGATGGACTTTCTGACAATGATTATTTACGCTGCACCTACCCAGACTGCCACATACAATTTCCATCTGTCGCTACTGTCCTCAGTCACATAACACTCGACCACCGAGAAGGCTACAGTGGAAAGTACAGATGCGCTTTTCTATCTTGCCAACATAGATATTGGAACAAAGCAGACTTCGCCCGACATGCGAAGTGCTGGAAACATCAAGCACCTAAGTACGTATGTGCTGGATGTGACGAAGCTTTCACGCGGGATGATGCTCTCAAGCGGCATTGTCTAAAGTCTCCCGAAACGGAGAAATGCCTTTGGGAGGGCAAAGGGGGAGTGATCAAGCGTAAGAAAGGGAGTAACGGTAACAGGTCGAAAACGATCGCTGTAAGCCGGAAGAAAGAGTTAGCTCAAAACCGAGAGAAAAGGCCGGCGAAGTAGCAATGACCTCATAGACATGTTCTAGGAAGGGAATCGGCTTATTCGTTTTCAGCTTTCTCATCTTAATACTGGGATAGAGTTGACGACACTACACTAATATCGGCTTGGTTTTTTTCCCGTTACCCTGCAATCACTGTTATTCTCAAAAATGCCTCATTGTGAGGCCGGAAAATGAATACCATTGTACGTAGTATGTCAAAGCTATTTCTTCTCGTAAAGATGGTATGTGAAAAGTATACTATCCACACCAGTATAGCATTAGCTCTGTGGTCCTTGTAGTTTGCGTAAGGATTTGATGGGTACCGATGCCATCTCAACTAGTTCTGCGTCAAGATCTATCACCTGATGCAACCCTGACACGTCGTCAAGTTTTCTCTCTTCCACGCCGGGCTCAGATATCACGGAGCCTTCTTCATTCCCATCCGCCTCCATACACAGTAGTGTTTCCAACGGATCCCTCCAAAAACTCGTTGAACAATCCGGGTCAGAAAGATCCGGAAAGCTGGGAACTGGGACAAAAGAATCGGCGACGAATGGAGTTGAACAGGGTGCCTGTGATTGCTTCAGTCTAGATATGTCCTTTTCCAAGGAAGAAATGCGCAGTTCATGAGATTGGTATTGGAGGTACAATATTCGAAGGATATCGCTTTTAGAAATTGGTATTGGAAAGGCATCGGGGGCAGACAGTTGGTTGCCAACAGTATTCACAGGAGCTGCTGAATGCCGGCGCAGGTTTGGGAGATTATCGGCGATCTTGGTGTGTACCAAGGCAAGCTGTGGGTTGCCGGTAGGAGGATCGGTGGATATGCTCAACGCCTGTAGTTGTCCCCATTCATTCGTACGTTTCCAGGCTTCAAGATACTCTGAAGCGTCACGAAAATGCAAAGTTCCCGGGGTGGGATTCCATATCCAAGCACCGGTAATGTCCTTCTTTAATCCACTCATCCATCGAGACGCTGTGACTCCCTTCTCGACTTGTTCCTCGTCCAGCTTGAAACCCTTTTGACCTTTCAGAGCGAACCGTTTCCAGTCTATAAAGTTAAAGTTAATGAGCATCTTGAAGAACGAGGAAAAATAGTACAAACCGAATCTGATTGCATCCTTTCGATACTCCTCGTCTCCGTACATCTCCCAGAACTCCTTGAGATATTTTGGCTCAGAAAACAACCACCCCATTCGATATCTCAACAATGCTCTATCGAAAGTGGTACATCTCCATCCAAGCACCATACCGTCTTCATTCATAGCCCGTTTTGCTCCTTTCAAGAATGCTTCACATAGTCGCGACACATGCAAGATGCCAGTTTTGAATTTGTTCCATTCTTCCTCATTCCCTAGGACCAACCGAAGAGATGACCACATGAACTCCCCCACAAACATGAGTGGAACGCGATATGCATTTGGAACGACCGTCGTTGAGCCATCTGCCATGGTGATGGTGGACCATTTTACGTGAGGTATATGACAGGGGACGGAGAAGGAGTTGGTGATAAGATGTTGGACAATGTCATCCTTCGTCCAGCTGGAGGCATCGACGTAATCCAATTCTGCTGGATTCTCCCATCCCGAACCATTCGGAGGCGAAGGGGAATGTAGCAAGGTCACGGTCTCCGTTTGCTCCTTTTTCGGATGCACTTTCGCACTCTTGCCCTCTGAGGGGCTGGCATGTTTCCGTCCTGTGAGGATGCGCGTATTGTGCGTTGAGCGTGAGTTGGTATTGAGAGAATTGGTGGTACTGCGGGCCATAGTGTGTCTAAGAAGAGGATATATTTTTGTATGGTCGCAGTAACAGGCTCTCTTACCAGTGATCAAAAAATAATTATGGTTCAAGGCGGAAAATTAAGTCGACCATAAAAGAGTAGAGAATTTATATGAAAGCCGGAGAGAAATGTGGGAAAGCAGTGAGAGAGACAACGTCATACGAAAAGACCTGCCGCAAACGGCAATTTCCGAGGCAACGTCAGCAAGTAAAGAGTGGTGCGACAATGTGATATTTCTGTCTAAGTTCGCTTGGACAGAAAGCACTCAGACTAGCAGATGATTCGATCTTCTTGATATCCCTCAAGTAAGTGAATAAATTTCATTATGCTGCATATGCTAATAGCAAGTTCCTTACTGCGAGCTTCGAGCGAGCTTGATCATCCGGTCATCCAGTTTTCGATCTCCTCTCCAATTCGATGCATACTCCCGCTCCATACATGGTCTGCCCCATCAACTATAACTTTCCAAAACTTCCCTTGCTCCTGCCGATGCTTTCCGTCCAATATCCCGGACCATGCGTTATACGCCCAGCTCGTAGGTGACCACCATCCTCCGATTTCGTTGCTACCCATAAGAATCAGTACGTCTGCTCGGCGTTCCTGCGGGGACTCTTCCCAATACCCTCCCACTAGTCCCTCGAGTGCACGAAAATACCACCCTGTCACTCCAAGACCCAGCGCCCATGCAGCCCCGATTGGATAAGAGACTATGATGTATTTGATTGGAAAACCAAATACTTGCGAGGATCGATCGTATAGATCGCCTGATAAGCGAATAGTGGTAGCATAGATGGCACCAGCAGAGTATCCCTAGATACATGGGTTAACCATCGACAATTCCCAATAACTTTGGGGTGCCGTACGCAAACGAACAGATCGCAGCCCCTCGCGGAAGGAAAATCCTCCATGAACTTCAGAATTTGCTCTTTAAAAATGTCCTTATGCGAAATATTAATACATTCACAGTCTCTACAGAACGCGTGCACCCTTACCATGTAATCATCACGGTTGCGCAACCCCATCCACTCTTCAAACCCCGAAAGTTCATTCCCACCTTCGCTACCACCAATACCACGGGCATTCCATTTGACGACTCGGGCGTTTCGGTTGACTCGTAGATGCTCACCAATGGCAGAAGTGACAGGACAGTCCATGGTGCCACCCAATCTGCCGTGAGCGACGAAAGCCAGCGCAGAAGGCTTACCAGAGGGCGGATTTTCTATTCTTTTCACGAGAGTCACCATGATGGGTGAAAAAAGAAGAAAACTTCTGACCAATCACATGTAAGCGCTGGGAGGTACAAAGGAAGGAATTCCTTAAGCGCTTATTGGACATATAATACGCCAAATCTAGCAGCCATGGGAATCACCGCGCTAACGCTTAATTGAGTAATCCGCAGATACGCACCGACTACACCGTTAAGGACGTTATGGGTCATATATGCGGGTCATGATTACACAATTACTTTCCTACGAAATAGGATATTCACTGAGAGTACACATAGACACTGTTTTTGAATCATTTAATTCGGTCTCTCAAAACTACTCTTAGATCCCCTAGATAATCACTGCACCAATACGGCGAGTGCTACTACGTCGAATGATGAAATGTAAACGAAGCACAGGGTTGATATTGAAACAGCATCACATGAACTGGTTTTCAAGCGGCGAATTGATGTGATTGGGTAAGACTGGACTAACAGCATGAGAAACCACAGCATAACCTGCCTTCAAGCATACGCAATCATTTCCACGATCCTAGGAACCGAACTTCGAACATATTCTTCACCCACGACGAACGTTAAAATGTTAATACTCTCTTTAGTCCTTGACAGCATTCTCCCCGCGCCACAGTCCATTGGTTACTATCACATCATACATTTTGATCGAAACTGACGATGACCACGTTCATTCGCGATCATTCAGGAATTCGTACGAGGAAATTCATAATTATACGTTCCCATGAATATTCCCTAGAAATACAGTGATTCTATAAGCATGATTACCATACATTCATCAAAACCCCGTCAGGCCCGCCATGGGCCGACCAGGGACCAGGAAAGGTTGGCACGGGTATGCTTCAGAGACGTATTTTCTCGGTTTTGGAGTCTTAGAAGTTCTAGACACAACTTTGAGATATTTTTCTGTATCATGTATTGTTTCTAAATGGATTCACAATTTTGTTCTTGTATTCCCTGACGATAACTAATTGGTGATTGTGAGCCTTACAACTATCGTTAGTGCTTGGAAATACAGGCCATACATGGTGAGCAAGTTTTGCGAATGATAAATATTGTGTGGGAGGACTGCTTCATTTATCTTTTCATGTTCTACCAGAGCTTGAGCAATTTACTGTAGGTGTATTTCACTCGTGTTTTACTTGCGTCCATCTTCACGCAACTTGACAGTCAGTGATATCTTATAAATAATGAAAGGAGGCTTGGACTGTGACCTCGCCATGACCCCCCGGCTTTGAGGTTTGACTGCACACAGAGGTCTGTTCATTCGCTGAATAGCCATGAACCGTGGTTTATGATGAAATAAAAATAAACTTCTTCTCTCGTACAGATACTGACAACTGTTAGGTCTATACAAGCACCTAAATATGGTTTCAGCCCTTGATTACGGGTAAAAACTGGTCTCTCTCGTTATATTCCCTGCCTACTACTTATTTGCTGCCTGAACTTTCGGAGTTGTTTGAAGTAGCTCTGGTATTTGGCTCCATTTGTCCCTGGCATTCTTGTTCAAGCCGAATATGTGTGGAGAATAAGGGACAATGTGAATATGCATGCAACCGGACATAAACTCGTTGAGCCTAGATCCCATAGAATGAAGAGTAAGGAGAGTATGCAAGTTTACCTGTATCCACCGGAGCTCCAGCCGGACAGTTGTACCTAGAACGAAGATGAACAGTCTGAAATTAACTGGCTTCTTTGTAGCACGGGAGGTACTTCTTACCGACATGAAATGTCGGAGTTGGGAGAATGCAAACCTATGCCCTCATCCCTAAAAAAGCATTCCAGACTCGGAAAGTGAGTCGTATACGCCGACATCATCTTTAACTCTTACAGCATTACGAAGACTCGGATACATTCTGTCACACCTTCCTCTCACTGTCAGTCTCAGGAGGTCATGGTGGGAGCGAAGGTCAGATCGGGCGAGACGTGGATCGGAAATGAACAATGGGCGGCCCGCTGGAAACTGATGAAACTGATACTTGTACATAAGTTCGACCTCATATAAAAGGATTATAGGCTATTAAACTCTTGTCTGCAATTCTCTTCCTATCTCTCAAGTGTCTGTGTCATGTCTTCTGCTTCTGTCGTAAGTTCTCTATGTTCTTGACTTGTCTCTTCTACGCTAAAATATACCAATTCTCAGTCCAAAAAGAACCCCGAAAAAGTTCCGAGAAGGGCGCCAATGGCATGCGAGTTTTGTCGAGGTGAGAAGGCACTTATATTACAACTATTTGTCCTACAAACAGCGTGAAGGTCGCAAAATGAAATGTGATGGACTTCGACCTTCCTGTACTAACTGCGAGAAACGACAAATTGCCTGTAACTACCAACCAGTGTGAGTGTATTAGATCACTATTGATAATAAACATCTGACGCGAAACATCTACAGCAATACGAGCAAGTGAGGCATACTCGCGAAGAGGGGGAACATGGTTTTCCAATCAGTCGTATCCTATAAAACATGACATCATGCTTTTTCCTTCTTTCAGTGTGAATTCTCCGTACTCAAAAGATGATGGTACAATCGTATACCGACGTCCCGATATAAATCACTTCACTAGTTGTATATATTCAGTTCTCCTGCACAGTAGCCCCAACACTTGCGTGAATACAATGAACTTCTCGAGATGGCCGCATCGTCGCCTATCACTTCTCCCGAAATTGACACATCCAGCGCCTTTGGCCACTAAGAGTCCGGCTTCTTTATCGTGCTAAAGATATAGTTTGATTGAATATCTTGACAGGCGGGCATTGACAGACAAGAAGCTAAGACTGGTTTAGACTATTACGGTTATTAATTAACCTAATGGTCTTGGCGGTCTGGTTCTTCTAGGTCAAGTGGCGTCTGGAAGAATCTCAGGACTCGAACTTATGAAAGAAGGAACCGCATTGCACATCAACGACACCTGTTGTCTGTGGATTCTAGGTTGACTCCATGCATTCCCGTATTTGGCGAATATTGATAGTCACCGTCTCTCGAGATTCTCGCAAGCTTTTGATTAAATACCAGTTAATTCATCAAAGATAATTTACTACCGTATACGTAGGACTATGGAAAATGATTTTCATAAGGTAATCCCATCTCAGCCTGAGACTCGTAGTACGCATCTCGTGCAGAACGAAAATCGCTTATTGAGTAGCGCTTTCCATAATCGTACATTTTGGGCCTGCTCTCCATGTACCTGTCATCGTAGTCCTCCCCAGAATATAGCCCATCCCAAAATGTACTCCTTGGCTGCTTCTGCTTATCCTTCTCAAAGGATGGTCTTGGGGTTACAGGACGCCAGAAAAGTCCAGGTTTTGATTTCTTCAAAGAACTGTAAGGCGGCGAATATTGATTTATAACAGCCATAGGATGGTTCGAGTACGGAGAAGTGATAGGGCGGTTGGAAGGAGATTTGGACGGATGAGTTCGGTAATGCCTAAGCATATTAGAATTGACATTGAATTCCCTCCCGCATCCAACAACGGGGCAACGAAATGCTATATATGCAGCGTTAAATGGTGAGTGAATTGAAGGGGTATCCGTGAAAAACCTACGAGTGGCACCAGTATGCGTATTGAAGTGTATTTTAAGGCCACTAGGGCGACCAAAGCGCTTATGACAAATCGTGCAGATAAACCTCCTTGTATCGTCATTGGCATTGTTCCTGATCGCAGGAGGTGAACGGGAGATACGAGCCAGAGGACGTCCTAATGCGGGGGAGTCATACGGGAATAAAAGCGAAGAACAATCCGCCAGACGTGAACGATGAAAATTGGACGAATGATGCTCTTGTCTTTGAAGCGGTGGAGGCGTGCTTGCTTTCGTGGGCACATGTAATGGGATACGCAATAAATGTTCTGTAAGTAAGTCATGGAAATTTATCCGTGATAGAACGAGGTAGGATCAACCGCATCGAGCTTACCTGGAAACATCTCATGAATACTGGGGAGTGTGATGTTTTGAGGCATTGTACCTGTTCGTCACTTCAGCGCCAACATTTAAAATCTTTGTTAGCCTGTTATGTATCTTTTTCGTACCTTCGAACAATGTCACCAATTGAATGTTACTGAAATGAATCCACCGATGACAGCGAAATCCTCGGTACAGACGCCCTGGAATATGCATGCAGCCCGTCGACAGAGGTGTGTACTAGGTGTGCATCTAGTGCGCATCTTTCGGATGTCTGTTGTGATCATTTAATATCCTCACCTTAGTCTCAGTCGCAGGGTTGTGCCACCATCACGGCTTCGCATATATTAGCGGTCCATGGCTATCATTTCCCCTAATCACCTTTCTTCTTACTAGTATATACAATATATGGCAGCGCTTCTCCAGGGGGCTCTTTCATTTCCTTATCCGCTGTCAGTTTTATGGTCAAATCACTGATATTACTACTAATGAGAACTGTCTCCTGGACCAGTAAGCTATAAAAGCACAACAATTCTCTTTAAACTTTTTTCACCTACCTTGTACTTTGCCGCATGTTTCCCCCCATGCAGTCAGACATGATCATGTGGGCTAAATCTGGTTGGAACTGTCGTTCCGTTGTGTAACATTGCTACATCGTGAAGCTGCTTCTGCGTAGTTATCTATTTATGTTTTTCGCTTTGCCACAAGGCGCTTTTTCAGCACACGTTTGACAGTATTAATTGATCAAGGTTGAACATCTTACACCTCAATCTCCAACGAAAATGGCAGCCTGAAACCTTTTTTCATAATCATGACACGGCGATCATACTTTCTTTACACCTGCGCCGCTACCCCCCATCATTATCCTAGGTCGTGATGCTTTAAAATTATTGTCCTCCATCAACTGCGAGGCTCCCACTGCTATGGCTACAACGTCATGACACCCCGCAGTTCCGGTGTTGTGCACCAATGCACATTGCGGTCCATCATTTACTCGTTGTTCATATGATGTCCATTCGTCATCCTAATCCTGGGGCGTAAAATAATGCCACTGCCTCCAGTCAGGGTGTAGGCTTCTACACGAAGCTGATGATGGAGATGCTGAGCTTTGAATATTATAAATCGAGTTCGACCTCAAATGGAATACTAACCGCGTTTGGGAACATCGAGGTACATTCTCAGGTATCCCCTGCTTGTATTCTGGCGCTCATATCCTTGAAGGACGGACCACGACTTTTTTTTTCCCTGGCTTTATTCGATGGTTCCTGTTATCCTCCCACGTCCAGCGAAGTCAAACTCCTTAGTGAGAGGAGAAATATTAGTATACTCTACAACTTGGAGGGGTCGGCTTGGCACCTTGGTATTAACCTCTGAAGTATTGCTCATACACCAGCAACGGTGCGCATTGTAACGGATGAAATCTTTTTTGACATCCATCTATTGCAGTCTTACGACACAAGAATCGCCATAAGCTGGCCCAGAGTTGGCTGTGGTAGCTATTTTTGTCTCAGTGCGTATGTCGCGATGTCCTCTGTTCTCACAGTGTCTATGTACTCAATGCATGCTTATCTGAAATCAGTTTCTTCAATGTGGTTCTATTCGTCGAATCGCGAATTAATTTCCACAAACAAGTCATGTGCAGAGAACCACATAGATATATGCCATGCGGTCGGTTCGTATTGAACGCATGCGTCGACAGAGACCGCCATTTTACGTCCGGGCTCGGAGATGACATGCCCGCGCAAACTGCATGAGTTGTCTATAACGCTCCCGCTGATTATACCATTTATCCGCTTGTAGTTCCGAGTGACAACCAACTCGTTTTGAGTGAGTGTGTAAGCACTTGGCCTCAAAGGTGCGGCTTCAAACGAGGAGAATGAATTTCGCTTATGCCTGACCGATGTGCGTTTTTGTTTCTTTTCTTGTTTTTGTAATTGTGGTTTCTAGGTGTTGCGACAAGCTATATTACCACCGGTGGCCCTCTGGTATGAGATAATCAACCTTGGTCCCCAACGCGAGGTCTGGGCACGTCATCAATAACGTTAACTGCGATCAACAGTCTACATTTCTGTTGGACCGGTGGTGTTCTCTCCGACGCGGTTATGCTGTAAACATCACTGCCTTTTTAGGACCGGGTCTGCAGGTTTAAGATGTCTTGTAATGGATGTCGCTCGCAATCGATAGACAGACGATAGACAGAGGGTCGTGTAGCATATCCAAGAGCCGGAAGGACAATAAAACTGACGCCGTTGCTGATTTGAGTCGTCGCGACACATATGTCTCAAATCTAGAGGGTAAGTAATGCCTAGTACGACGAGAACGGTACCAACAGGGAGAAAAAGAGCATAGAGTGTCCGTACTAATCTCAATAGCTGGCCTTGAAGGGATCCTTGTCGCTGCGGGACAAAGTAGGATCGGCAAACTCCGAGCGGAACCTCATCACTAGGGCCGAGCACCGTTCAATATGTCATGCCTTCTACTCTCACCCAACAGCGTTGTTCAGACCCAAAAGTCGACGGATCTGGGGAGAAAGGTTGGAAATGGCTCCCAGAGATTGATCATGCCACCTTATATCCTAAGTGGCTTGTTAATAATGACAAAGGAGCGTATCTGGTAAGTATTCTCCCTGCACTTATTTTCTCAGAGACAAAACTCCTGATAGCCGGTCTATCAATCGAGAGGCCAGGATATGACTGAAGTTAGCAGGGCGGTCATTATTCTGCAAGGAAAGGTAAGTTACATTTCTGAATCGAGGACCACAATTCTGTTAATATCATCACTTAGCAAAGGGCTTGTTGGTCTGGTGCGCATCTACAAGCAATATATGTTGGTGTGACACCCACAATTATCTCTCAGACTGGAGTGCAGCGAACAATGCCCTCTCTAAGGCGACGTACAATGATCCCATTATCAAACGTAGCGAGATATCTATTATGTGTCCGTGCTTCCTCACGGAGGCTGATCTTAGCGCGGGCGCCGCGAAGGACGGACAGCTCATATGGAGCAAAACGAATTGGATCAGCGGAAGCCGCAACGTCGGCCCCGGCTCTGTTACCGGCGTTAGCAGTTTTGACGTCCTGGACGTACTAGTCGCCCATTACATGGACAGGAAACTGTATCCGAATCTAAAGGTGAAAAATTTCTGTATCAGCTAGAGGACAGCTGTCACTCAGTTTCAGGTTCTCGTCGTCGGGGGTCATTCTGCCGGTGGGCAAATGGCCCAGCGTTACGCAATTTTGAGACCATCATCCGACGATGATGACAAGTTACATTTCTGGATCGGTGATCCTTCTTTTGTCGGTGGTCTGACGAAAGGAGCTAACTCAATCACGTACAGCCAATCCTGGTTCTCTTTGTTGGCTGACCCCGGATCGCCCGATTCCAAATCATGGGTGCAAAGGGGCGGATGCGTTCAAGTATGGACTGGGGTCGAATTTTCCGGCATATGCAAGTAAGAATGCTCGTGCTCTTGGAAGGGAGGGTATCATAAAGCGATACCACAGCCGTAACCTTCATTATACTTGGGGACTGGTAAGCATGATATTTTACCTGTCGAAATTTTTACCAAAGGTATCTTTGCAGAAAGATGAAGGAGATGGAGACACTCAAGCCGAGGCACAGGCAAGTAGCCATGTCTGTTTGAACATCTTCGTTTGCAAACCGAATGGTTGATCGTAGACTCAAGGACGGACACGCATAGAAAGGGGTCGTAACTTTGTCGCGATGCTAGAAGATATAGGTGGTATACCCAGTCTCACTACCGTTGACTGGGTGGCTGGTGTCAGCCATAGCGGTGAGCGTATGATGGCGAGTGATGCTGGAATCGACAAGGTGAGTTTCATCCTCACTCAACTGAACTACCTGCTACAACTAAGGGCTCCAGTTATTCCGGTACACGTGAAATGGCAAGAGTAGTCATACATCTGCAATTTTACCGGTCTTCGGGGGTACTTGCAAATCGGAATGGACTATCATAAATAAAATGTCACTTCCCTGGCCACTTCTTCGTTTCAACACTATTAATCGTTGACAGTGTAGTCTTCACGTATGTTCAATCGAAAATTGAAGTTGTGTGTTGGCGATATCCGTTTGAACAGTCTAAGGCGAAAATTCTGTAATCGACGACTGCAAGAGAGCAAGTGATACTAAATGAAGGATAACGTCAAGGTCAGATACGATACAGTGCTTGTGTTGAGGTGTAATTACTGCTAGGCTGGCGTACTGAGCATCGGCGGTTCGTGTAACCGACTGAGGAAAGAAATGAACGAGGATCCAAAGACGCCCGCTGTGATGGACAGGTTCACTTACACCGTTGACCACCCTGGTACTGCAGTCACAAAAAGGATTTCTTGCTGTACTACCTTTCATTTCATTTCTTCTATAAAATACTGACCCAATTAATTTCCCTCTTCGTTTGGTGGCTGCGGGGGACATCATTCCTTCCTGTTCGTGCATTATGGGAATGATCGTCGTGACCAGCAATTTGGCTTTGCAGAATCATATGCATTTCGTTTACAAAAAACTACGGGATACCTAAGGAAGGGGAAAACTCAACGCAACCTTTGCGTGTATCTACTTTCGAGCGCTTGTGTGTCTCTGTTTTACTTTACTCCAGTGCTGAGCGGTATGTGGATACAGTGTGACGAACTTTCTTCTGCGATCACGACCCGCTTTCAAAAACGACTCGGGTATCCAATTTCCCAGTGTCCCTAAATTACCCGCCGTTACGAATATGTCGAGCAGTTCGATAATGTCGCTGACGTCTGTCGGCTGCTTTGCCCGCATGTAATACTTTGCGGACTGTCCGTGATCCATCCACGCTTGGAGCTTGAGAAGGAGGAGTGGGATGAAGGGCATGAGGGGAAGTACCTGTTGATCGTATGGGTGTCGACGGTGTACGATGCTGTCTGGCGGGACTCGTGGGATGTTCATTATTCCTGGGAAGAGGAGGTCGACTTTGCAGCTGCGCCTGAATCCCGGGAGGCGGTACCAGAGGACTTTGTACGTCGCAAAGGGATCTTTGGATGCAACGAGGTAAAAGCTCATGTTTGAGGCTACGACACGGCGTTTGAGCTCTTCCTGGGTGAGCGAGCATCCAAGTACAAGTATGTCGATATCCTGACAAGGCTATTATCAGATTGATGTATCCGATAAGAAAAAGCAACGTACATTGGGGGAACGGCTCATACCGTAGCAGGAACATGCTACGCTCCCGACTAGGCAACATTTCAAGCCGAGAACTGAGAGGACTCTAACTGTCTCACGAGCTGTTTGGAGAACTTCTGAGAGGGTAATGATGCGAGACATGGATGGTGGTGACGATGATCAGGATTGTCGATAGGCTTTGACCGTGATATAAGATTCGAAATTCAGACACGATCACGTGTTGATGTCGGTTTTCGGGACTTGCAGTTGCTTTTAAATGCGATTTCCTTGACAATTCAGCATTTTATCGATGCTCGTTCAAGGATCCTATTGCAATAGTTACTGTATTGGCGCTTTACATGATATAGGACTGGCTCCAGCCGAGGTACCCTAAGACGTATGTGTTATATTTTACTGTTCCAAACCCTCATGGGCAGTCGGAGCAGATTGACCTGTGTGAATCGCTTAGTTGCGGAAATACCATTTCGACAAGATAAGGATGTTTGGAACGAAAGACTTGAGTGAAGCTTTCACGTACCGGATTTCGTCTCGGGCAACGTGTGTCGCGTTAGTGACGGACCATTTGCCTTCAATTTCACGAAAGTTTCTAGCTTGTCGTGTTCAACGCACAAAGCAAACACAGTGTCGATCAAGATCTTGCAAAGGTTGACCGTGTTGCGATTTATCATGGGCAAACATCGTTAATGGAAGGCCCCAGTTTTGGTACGGAACTGCGGACGCCATGTACTTCAAGTGCAGGATAGAATTGGGAGAGAAGAAATTCACAATTTGAAACAAATTTGAAAGGGTGACACCGAGTGACACGTGATCGAGAACCATGAATTCCCACGCTTCATATTCTCTTCTTTGCTACCTTTGCTACCTTTCGGCACCGCTACAACAACCACCAGTAAGGCTCCGCGCTCCCTGCTACGAGAACGATTATGTATTCTTTTCTTTATGTCAAATATATCACTGGACCATCTAGTCATGTTGGAGAAAGAAACTGCGAGCGGTTAATGGTAAGCTCTTTCGGTTGACATGGATACGGTCCGACATAACATGTCTTTTGGATGCAGTAAATCTCTCACATATCTACGGCAGGCGTCTTATTATTCCCCTCTGTGATGTTACCCGATGTTAGCAGCGGTTGATAACATCTGCGGCGTGGCGGCGGCAAGAGAACTCGGCGCAAACAAATCTGTGTCCTATGTAAGGATTTGCGCTTCTTTTATGTTTCTAATCATTGACACGATGTTGGGGGTACAGCTACTGCTAGCAATATCGCAGGTTTTACTGGCCGATAGCAGCGACAAGTTCCGAATCCAAGAATCGTCTTTTGACATCGGATACGACTCACCCAGGCTGCAAACAGGTCAGAGATCTCCCAATTTGTGCCATAGTATAGGCTAACACTACTGATAGATGCACCGATACCACTGCGCGCTTGGTCTTCCCTAAACGCTACGGTTGGTGGTCGTCTTCAAAGAGCCACACCGTATGCACGGTCCTGTTTCAGTGGTTCGTTGATTGAGGGAGACTGTACAGGGGTAGTAAACGAGTACCTTGATCCTGGTGTGTTTTTTGTTCTTCTCTCTTCTATCGTACTGATGTATATTCGCAGCCAGGCGTTCTGACCACTTTGGCGCATACATCAACGTGGGTGTCTCCGTCTTTCGCCGGAATTTGGAGTTGTGTTAACAGCATCCACAGACGGAATGGGAAACATGTCAAGCGACTGCGGAGGAATGTTCGTTGAACTGGTTGAATCCGGTAACAAGGGATGGACAATGCGCACAAGGCGCGGTCCCGTCTTATTACGTACGACATTTTTGTGCCTTTTACGCGCCTGCTGAGACGACAACTAGATTGATGTGGTAGACGATAGGGACGTGGCAGCGGCTTTCGAGTTCTCGAGGCGTACGGGCGTACCGGTAGTCGTCAAGAATACTGGAGTATGTCGTTTTTACGTTATACGAATAAACCCTGCTGAACTTCAACCCAAGCATGATTACATGGGCCGGAGCAGTGGTCCGGGAACACTGGGCATATGGGTATGTTCTCAATTTTCGATTGGTATCGATGAAATACTTCATTCATGACCGTAGACACATCATCTGAAATCGGTGAGTCTCTGTCCTCTTCGGGAACGTAAATGCTAAATCCCCGTTTAGATATCTTACAACAAGGCCTTTGTTCCGCAAGGATGTGTATCAACGACGAACCTGGTTCCCGCCGTGACTTTTGGGGTAGGTTGTCAATCGCTTCTTTCAGCCTGTGAGCTTATTCTCTACCGCAGAGCGGGGCACAATTTTCCGATGTATTGGAATTTGCAAATGATAATAACCTAACCATACCTGGAGGCTCTGATGCGACAGTTGGTGTTGGAGGGGGTTATTTGCAGGTTTGTTCGTTCCTGAGTTAGCATCGACCAAGCTGATGTATCTTTTGTCTAGGGTGGCGGTCACAGGTTTGACCATGCGCTTCATAGAATGAGATCTTGCTTATTTTCTGCTGCGTAGCCCGCTTTCAAATATATTCGGACTAGCAGTTGACCGTGTAGTACGTCTGGTTCTCATCTTTCCTTTTTGGTCACTAGAATTATACGCACAGCTTGAATATGAGGTCGTTGTACCCACGGGTGACCTCCTCGTTGCCAATGAATGTCAGAATTCCGACTTGTTCTTTGCTCTGCGTGGAGGTGGAGGCGGAACATTTGGTGTTGTTATGCGAGTCTCGGTACAAGCGTTGCCCAGAGCAGAACTTGTCACGTACGTTACGTTTTCTTTGCTATTTCTTACTTTCACAAACGTTGGATTTGCAGTGTCTCGGCGAAGTTCAAGCCAGCGACTTCGATTGAAAGATTTTTGGCGTTCGTCATTCCCCACTCGGTCAAATGGGCGAGCGACGGTGAATCATTTCTAAATCCGTTCCTTTACTTTCTCATCCCTCCCTAATTTAGGTTGGAGTGGATACATATATGTATGTGCTCGTCTGTCTATATTTAATCTCCTACTAGCCACTAATACTGAAATAGACTGCCGGCTTATTCCACCTAAGCAAACTCGAGACTACAGAGGACGATGCAGTTGCATACATGGCACCACTCAAGACGTTTCTTGAAAAGGAACTGGACTTGGAACTGGAAGTGTCAACGAGTTACTCATATGGAGAATTTCATGAGAAATATCTCCACCTGTCGTCCATTGGTTTGGTTCGATATTTCTGTTCTCTCATCGATGTTGTACTGATTGATACTAACAGCCAAAATGCATTCCTGTATTCCCAGCCTCGCGGCTCATTCCCGCAGAGACCTTTTCTGAATCACCCGAAGAGTTATTGGACACTTTGATGCAACTCATAAACACGCTCCCTGCATCGTTCATCTTCGCAAATGCTCCATATGCCTTCCCGGGGGATGGCAAAACTAGCGTCACAGGTGCATGGAGGAGGAGCATATGGGACGTGAGTATCCTCATGTTCGTGTTACATTCATGCCACTGACGTGCTCGTCACAGGTAACATTTGGACAAGTGTGGGACTACTCGGCGTCCCCGATGGAGCAAGAGAAGGCTTACCGGGACCTATCGCGAAGTATGGAACCATTGAGGGCAATCACACCTGGGGGTGGAACCTACGGGAACGAGGCTGATGTGTACGAGCCAGATTGGGAACGCGCGTTTTGGGGAGAGAATTACGAGGAACTGGTGAAAGTGAAGAGGAAATAGTCAGCTTCTTTTTTCTTCTTGCTCTTATCATTCGCTGACGATTGATTAGTGATCCGGAGCATTTATTGGATTGTTGGCGATGTGGTAGGTGAAATCCTGCTTCCTTTGAAAAAGCATGCTGATGCCACGCATTGATTTAGTGGATTGGAAAGGCCCCAGTGATCCTAGGTATCATTGTTACTTCTAGGAGTTCACACTTTTCGTAGCACCTCGGGCGCGCAGATTAAATGTATCATGGTCTAATAACGGTAGATCTCTTTCAATCAATCCAGACGTTTAGTATCTCAATGATCGACACCGGTATCATCTGATGCTAACCACGGAAAGCGGAGGCTGCGCTTGCTAGGGAAAATTCATTTCATCAAGATTATCCATAGACACCATTCGCTATTAAAGGTTTGATGAAGCTCACTGTGGCCGATTTTCGGTGCTAATCACCACTGTAGATCGAATTTTACGTACTTACATATTAATCCCCTGGTATGCCCATTTTTGCTCATGCTTTAGTCCTCGACTGATGATATTTCAAGGCTTGAACATAGAACTCAGAATATTCGCTTCTATTTCAGCAGCAAGATGCATATTTCACAAAGAAGCCATCCTTGAATGTCTATTCCCAGGGTTATGACGACGTGCCTCACGTCTTACGCCCAATTCCAACGTGTAGGCAAACATAAAACCCTCTATCGATAGGCATTATTTCCCCTATTGCTCGACATGCAGACCCTCATCGACAGTTTCGAAAAATCTTTTTCTGAGCTTTCCACAAAGGACGATAAGAAACGGGCACTGTTGTCCTTCTTAGGACACCTCGATAATAAAACGCGGAGATCTTTAATCCATCTTTACGTTTCCTCCGGTCCCACGAAGAGCAGCTCCAAAGGGGATGTCACTGCTTGGAAGTCTTTTGCAGGCCTAATCGCCCGACACAGGCTTCAAGACGTGATGTTCAGCATTGCGAAGGTACCATGGAAGCAAGAAAGTCCTTTCACAGCGACGCCACCACCCCTAAGGCGTCTTGGCTGCGCGAATCATGTTGCCGCCGAGTATCAATTTTGCCCCCAAGACGGGATATTGTCGTGTTCAGGATGTTCTCTTGTTCGATATTGCTCGAAAGCGTGTCAACTTGTGCACTGGGAATATCATAAGAAAGGCAAAAATTTCTGCGAATGATCTAGACAATGAAAGTGCTGATATCATTTATAGATTGTAAAAACGAACTGAAGTCTGCTTCATGGTTGCCGGCTTGGATTAAAGAGCAGAGGCCCCCGTGCTTCGACGACGAGCCTCCGACTGAGTTTCTAAGGAAGTCAGTGTTCGGAATGAGCATGTATTTGTGAGTCATTCTGTAATTTAATACGCCGGAGAGACGCAGACCGTATCGTTTCAGGTGGGGGAACGTACAAGCAATCGATATCATCAACGCAAAGGACAACGAGGGGCCGGAAAATATACGCAACAGAGATTTGTCAATGGCGTTCATAGGTGCACCTGTAGCTTCGTTGTTTCTCCTTCTGTATCTGATCCACAACCTTAGCTTCGGGGGATCTCAGGAACGTCGTCAAGACTGTCAATGAATTACCGGAGAGCTATTCGGGTCAAATGAAGATTGTACTCAACGACAAGAATCCTATGGTCGTTTGCCGTAACCTTATGATCCTCTCCATTCTTGGTACCATACCAGACGTTGTGAGTACCATGGTCCTGGCTTAATCATTATCCGTTAATCTATTGCTGCAGGAGGAAGCAGCAGAGCATGCTCTTCACTTCTGGTACTCGGTTTTCCAACCTCGGTCTTACCAGACTCTAATCCTTCCACGTATCCTCCAGTCCGACGCTCTTAGGAATCTGAACGGGACACCTGCTCACCTAACACCTTCCACTACACTGTACACCTCTCTCTCCTTCGCTACTGTCCATATTTTCCTTCATCAGCTCATTTCGCCATTGAATCCTGCTGCCGCTTCTACTGCTTTGAATGATGTCATGAACGCCCCAGAAAGAGCAGATCACCGTGACCAATTTTATGAGGCCGTTTCACCCTCTCATAGAGTTGCATTGGAGAGATGGCGATCATCTGGTCTTGTATTACCCTTCGGAGCCATGAATTCCCACATGATCATCCCGAACAAATGGCTTTTCTATCATGGCCATCTCATGCTTCGTGATAGCGCTAATCCATTCGAGGGATGGAAGTAAGTAGCACAATCTTCTACCAGTATTCTTGCTTATCCTCATTACAGCATTGACGAGATTTTCAAAGCTGGCGAAGATCACGGTACGACGGAAGATGATCTAATCGGTTGTCTGTTCTTCTACGTCAAAGAGCAACTCGTTAAATTTTCCAACCGGCTTCGTCGCTTCAAGATACAAATCTATATCTTTGATCAGGATGCCAAAGTCCTTCATCGAACTTTGAAAAGTAACGCATCGTTTCCGCACATCTTCGACCGTATTGAAGTGTCGAATATTACGGACAAGAATTACGTCGGCTTGTCCGTTTTATCTGACTGGGGCCCTCTTCTGAACAAATCCAATTGCCACTCTGCGATCGTCGGTCTCTTTATGAACTGGCCTATGTGGAAACTAAAGTCAAACGTGGATATCCCTCGTACATGGAAGAGAATGATCTCCTGTCCTTATACGGTGCGCAGCGACTGCATCCGTACTCGGTGATTTCTGATTTTCCTACAGGGTTTCTACCGAAACATGCCTCCCGAAAAAATGATGAGCCTCCTTCCTAACCAATTTGGATTTATTTAACGAAACGTCTCAACCCTTCGAGGAGTACTTGTGGGATGAGAAGGAGGGGTTAATCGCACGCAAGGCCGGACTTAAACGTCGGCGTATACATAAAATTGTACCACACGTATGCAATTTTGTCTGTATAATTTTGCATGCCGCTGAATGTTGGTCAATGTAGCGTTGCTATGCAAAGCTCGGTATGCGACAAAGGGAACTTCCATGCATTGATTCGAGGCAACGTTGGTATAGGGTGGTGAGTGTTTTCGAGCCCTCTAGTCGTTCCCTACCTTATGGTTCGTATATATGTAGGCTTGTCTAAGCGGAAACACGTATATGGAGCGTTACGCTGAGTGGGAATTAGCGAAGACGTGACTGATGTGCAAGAACTATGCATCGTTTTAATTTTACGATCAGTCAATCATTATAAATATTAATGATCCATGATGAGTAAGTTCGGTTTACAATTGCACTGCAGAGAATCCTCCTTTACCCCTGAGATTCTAGTCGCAGAAGAAGGACGTAATCGGCACGGCGTTCCGTCTTACCATGTGAGGTGTAGTCAATGAGCTCACTTGAAGAAAAAGGGACGCTGCTAGTAATACGAGGAAGCCGGTGAAAGATGTAGGCAACTTCCGCTGAGAGCGCAAAAGGATAATCGGCACCGCGGCAGATGATTGTCATTCCCGGCTACGTCATCCGATGACGTTACGTCACCGTTTGCCGGGACAGTTTGAGCGCGCCATGTATATGAGGAATACGGTCTTGCACTGGTACGTATGCCACTCCTTTCTATAAGAGCCACCCGAAGACTTACTGGGTATTTATCGACAGTCATGCTTTCCACCACTGCTATCCGTGTCGTTGACGAGGACAACAAAGAGAAGAAAAGTGGACGTCTAGCCCATTGGACCTCTGACAAACCGGTGTGGTTCCAGAATCCATGGCCGAGCTGGAGGACGAACGGGAGGTTGGATATGTTGAGTATGGTAGGTTTATTCCTTTACTCCTCTTTGCTCGTCACTCATCCTCTAACAGTTTGCTCATGCTTCGCGCAACATGCCTGCTTTACCGAAAGTCGAAAATGCTGGGATTCCCGTGAAGACACCGACATGGGGTATGGAAGAGGAGCATCGGGGAGAAATCAAGACGACATGGCTGGGACATGCATGTTTTCTTGTCGAGCTGCCGTTTGTACCGGTGCTAGGGCGAGGCGCGAGGATTCTGTTCGACCCGGTGTTCAGCGATAGATGTTCGCCTAGCCAGTTTCTAGGTCCTAAGAGGTATACTAAGCCACCGTGCAATATTGAGGATATACCACAAGTGGATGCCATCGTCATTTCCGTAAGTGCTCTGCCGTTGTAGTCAGCTCCGGCTAATACTGTTGATATAGCATAATCACTATGACCAGTACGCGTTGACCTCCTCAACCCTGACGGCTGCTAACCTTGTTTAGCCTAGATAATCATACCTTATCCACACTCTTTAAACAGGCTCGTGTACCGCATATCTTCGCTCCTCTGGGCAATGAACGACACCTGGAATCGATCGGAGCACCTCCCGGACACGCACATACTCTCGACTGGTGGGACGCGCGACGTATCGAAATACCCGGAACGTCGTTCAAGTTGACTTGTACACCCGCGCAGCACTTCACGGGCCGGGGGCTGCACGACCAGGGAAAGACTCTCTGGTCAAGTTGGGCCGTTGAAGGTGAGGGAAAGAAAGTATATTTCGCTGGTGATACCGGATATCGGTCTGTCAAGGATGGAGAGGACGAAGCGGAGAGACCAGTGTGCCCTGCGTTCAAAGAGATCGGGGAGAGGTTTGGCGGGTTTGATCTCGCGATGATTCCTATTGGGTATGTGCCGTCTTTATTACTTCTCTTGCTTTGATGTAGATCCATTGCAGAGCATACGAACCTAGGTGGTTCATGTCGACTATACATTGTGCACCACAAGACAGCGTTCGTATCTTCGAAGATATCAAAGCGAAGAAGGCTGTTGGGATGCATTGGGGGTGAGTCTTTTCCCATACCATTAGATTTCTAATTCTAATTATGTTCAGGACGTGGATACTGACGACGGAGGATATTATTGAACCGCCAAGGAGACTTGCGGAAGAGTGCAAGAAGATTGGTATCGACGATGGGGACTTTGTTGTCAGCGACATCGGCGAAACGAAATATTTTTGATACCCCGTACAATATTGGACGACTAAGTGTGTAGACCCTTAGAAACGAATGAACGCAAGGAGCACTCCAATACATCTTACTACTGCACTTACTTTAAAAGCAAAGTCTCCTACTTCTGGAGAACAAGTCTTTACAACAGTGCGCGAACAAGTCGAGTTTGTACTCCTCAAGGTGACAATGATGGGAACTTTAGCGTTTTCCCGTCGGTACAGATGACCACAAAAGGAGAAAGTGCAGGTAGAACCCTAGTCAAATATTGCACGACTGTCAAGGGACTTAAAAACGGGGTATCGGCTCGAAGAATTATTCGTACCGCGGATGTGTAAGAAATCCACCTCACAGCCTACAGGGTAGCGGAGCGTAACAAAGGCCATTTTACCAGTACTACTTCGTACCGGGGCGTCACCATGATGATGGAGAAGCTGGGGGAGAGATTGGTTCTCGGCTAAGGGAGATTGAGAAACATTTCTCTTCTCTCGACGGCGTCTGTTGACCTTTTTGTCATCTGGGCCATAGCCTTGCTGTTACGGCCTGGTTCCCTTTGATTGACCCGACTATACGAATCATTCATGGATGCGGTCATTTATAGGAAAAATACCGTCGGTCATGACATTGATGTTATAAAAGGTGAAGCCAAGGTGGATGTGGCCATAGCATGTGTGTCGTGTTAGACTGAAAGAGAATAAATTCTTTGTATATATTGCGTAATGGTATGCCATGCGCTATTCGGTGGTCAAAGTCACGTAGACCACCAAATAAATGACAATCTCAAAAGATAGTATACGCTGCTCGCTGCAAGAATAACATATGTAAGCAAAACAAGATAATGAAATAGGTTAAAAACCCAAGCGAAACACGCCTGTCTTACATTGACACTGCTATTTCTCCTAGACCCTTATATTATCATATCTAGTATTCGTGAGAGGAATCTCAGCATTGTAAGGGGCCTTCCAGATCTGTCTTGCAATCATGATGCGAAATTGAATACGTTCGATCCATCCTTTCGCATTTTTCCAAGCATGCTGTGATGAAGAGCCTAATTCATTCTCTATAAGATTATTAAATGTTGTAGATGCCGTGAATTGAAGAAACCTTACTTAATTCAACCCATGTGAAGGACTTACGAGCAGGATCATCTGGGTCAGCAAACAAGTAGATACCAATCATGGCTACTGCCTATAAATGCAATAGTTAACTATTCAGTTTTTTTTTTTTTTTCAAAAAAAAGCAATAAACGTACAGAGATTGACAGAAGGACGAGGCATGGTAAGAGTCCAACCAAGTCTGTGTTGGAAGTATACAGATTGAGTATCAGTTGCCGATCAGCATAAAGCTGGATATACCAAGAGTATCACCTGTATTCATTGTGTTTTCAATAAAGGGATCTACGGGACAAGAAAGGTCATACCGAACCCTTCTGGAGCTCCAGGCATCGAAGCTCGCAATTGAGTGAACGCAAAGACAGTCCCAATAGGTACGACAACAATCTCGTTTCGTTGTCGGAAACGAAAGAGTACAGTTGCAATCATGATAAGACATATCATGAGGGTGACCATCCCTAAATATGCCAACGTGACGTGAATATGTGCACGTGGCATGTATGGAGAGTACAAACAAAATGTAAAAGTGATAATAACACAGTATGCAATGACGATAGCACTGCGTTGGATACTTATATCCATTGTAAGACAACTTGAAGAACATTGTGGGACCAGAGGCACGTTTCTAATCGATACAGCAGCAGTTATAGTTTGTATACCACTGGATGAAGATTGTTAGAAGAGGATAAGCTAGAATTGAGTGAGAAGCCTACACAATTTCGCCACGTACTTCGATTAGCACCAAATTAGTTGATGTGTTTGTTGACACGTCTTGAGTAAATGCCAATATGTCGCTATTGTATCTAGAATGTCAGAGTTACTAATTGTTGTGGATCAGAACTCTTTCAGAGCTTCAAGTACATACATGTCAAGTGGGTAAGCACTGAAGGAGGATCCATCATTTGTTATAAGGGCAAGTTCAGTGCGGACAGAGGGCACATTGTTAGAATGGGCATCCCATATAAAAATGGGATCTACGAGCGAGTTATTAGTGAAAGGTCCATTATTATATCTTGGATCAGATGGAGATAAGTTCCTTGGAAAGGAATTGTATAAGTATGATCCATTATTGATATACCAGGCTCACATGTCAAGGAAGATGTTAACTGTTGAACAATTCTCCATGTAATCATTCCGACAAGTGTCGCCCAGAACCACCCAGTCTACAATCATGGTAGCAAGAAGAAAATCAGCTGAAACAACTTCTGCACCGAGATAAATCTTCAAGTTAAAATGTCAGTTGGAGAGGCCGATTCAAGTGAATAATCCCAAACTCTTACAGTTCTGTTGGAAATGTTTGAATTCTCCGGCTGAGGATAGATCTTAGATACACCATTTTTCATTGCTGGGAGAATCTTGAGAACGACCGTGATCCATATGACTGGAATGACCAAGATAAATGCTAGTGAGCTGATAAAGCAAAGGACAATTTTTGATGGGCGTCGATTGGGCATATGGGTGGAGGATATGCAGATTTACATTTGAAACCGAGACTTTATAATCACCCCGCAGCAGCTTCATCTATCACTATCCATACAAATAACTGCGCAATAACCATGCAAGTGTGGTAAACTGTATGTGCAGAAGCGTGAGACGTCGAGGGGGCACAGCCTGTCGCATGTATAACCACGTAATATCCGTACTATATATCCTTGTTTTTTGAGAAGACGTTTAGCCAACAATCACAAGAACTCCGAGCTGTATATTATAGATCATGGATGGAGATATCAATACTCTGACCCCACCGTCCGAATGCTCGCTTCGATAACGTCTCGCGCCCCAGATCAAAACACCTGCATTTTAGATAATGGTACGAAATTACATTGACGGGCACCGGATAATTACAACTATGAGAGATGTCTATAGAGGATAGGCAAGAACAGTCAAACATGACCTACACTGTTTCAACACTGTTTAGGCGATGAGCGAGTTTCACCCTCCGACTCAGAACATTGTTCAATCTTCCTTGAATCATCTTTATGGCCGAGGCGGTGCTACTATAAAAATAATAAGCCTCGCACCGTTGGCTAGTGATGTGTCACATCAGCCGCCTTCACGGCTTGCTGGAATACAGTACGGCTTACACAATCAAAAAAACAAAACTGAGCTAGAGAGTGTTGGGATGGTACATATCTGCTTTGCCATGGCAAGTTATGTGAATACGTTGAAAATACTTTCATCAGGGCTGTCATGGGTGCATACTATTCTGACGGTGGTAAGAAAGGAAGAATTCAGGGCATCAAGCGTAACCATTGCCAATTACGGTCATTGATGTGGTTAATGATCTCGCATTTATGTTCTAAACTCTTCGTCTCTTACCAACGATTCTGTATATCAAATCGAAGCGCGAAGTAGAAATTAACTTATAGAATCTGTCGCATATTTTCACTGCCGTGCGCCCCTCCAGGTGAGGGTATATACACGTGGACATGAAGTATGACATATACAAAGTGAACCGATGCGGTGCGGTCCGCAACACCTGAAAATATAGCAGCACCCTTGGCACCCGCCCGTCCAGAACTTGTTCATGTAGACCAGTAAATACCAGGCCGAGGACGGTGTCGCGCTAGCCATCATAGTTGCGCTGAAATCGGCATCCGATTTACCCACAGCTTGGTCCGATAACAAAGGAGTCATACAAATGATGAATGCATCGGCCGGTCAATCCTCAATCTTGCGCGCCTGCTCCATGAACACCCCCAGGCCATGAATGCCTTCCTTGCTATGATATCCTTCAAGAAATGGATGCAGTCCAATAGGCTGTACGTGCGATGCGTCCCGCTATATTCCAAGCACCTTGCCCGGAGGACGGGCACCCAGTAATTTGACACGCACATCGTTGATTATACAAGCAGAGACGCGTCGCGTGTTTATTCATTTGAAGAGAGGGCATACAGAGTGAGTCGGATCGAGACACGATGGAGCCGAGGAGTATGCTGCCCGATAACAATGACCAACTCATTGCGGTAGAAGGTCAAGTTCAGATTGGTGGGTGGAACAGAATTGCCACAATGCCATGAAACCTCGAGAGGAAACGAGTATGGCGGAACCATGCCGTCTCGACGTTTGGCGATGAGTCATCCTCACACGTCGTCGGTATTCGAGAGGAGTCTTGACTAGCGATCCGCTATGGAAGCTGGGCGAGTTATCCAACTTGAACGATGTCAACGGCAGAAGTCTAGGAAACCAAACGAAGAATTACGTACGAGACTATCGCAGTATCGTTCTCCTCGTTTGTCCCCTGGCTGAGCCAGGGAATCTCAGTTGCTGGTCTTTGGCGGATATATTGAGTACTTCACGCTTCGGAGTGACCGGTCAGCCTTGTGTATGCTGTTATCCTTCAGAAGTATGGTTTAGTGAGAACAGTGGTATGGTATCATGTGATTGAAAAGCGTGGTTACAATTAGTTTGGGAGTCTATGGAAGAGGGTTAAGAAGACAACAAAGACAAGAAGAATGGCCGTTCAGCCCATCGGACGTCTGACTAATTGGTGTAGTTCCAGAATCCATGGTCGAGCTGGAGGACGAACGGGAGGTTGGATATGTTCAGCATGGTAGAGTTTCTCTTTTACTCTTGCTCGTCGCTCGCCCCCTAATAGTTGACTATGTTTCGCGCAACATGCCTGCTCTATCGAAAATCGAAAATGTTAGAATTTCCGTGAAGACACCGACATGGGATATCGAAGAGGACCATAGGCGAAATCAAGGCGTCGGACTCGGACATGGCTGGGACATGCATGCGTTCTTGTCGAGCTACCGGTTGTACACGCGCTAGGAGGCGCGAGGACTCAGTTCGACCCAGTGTTCAGCGGTAGATGTTCGCCTAGCCAGTTTCTAGGTCCGAAGAGGTATACTAAGCCACCGTGCAAGATTGAGGATATACTGCAAGTGGATGTCATCGTCGTTTACGTCAGTGCTCTGCTGTTGTAAGCAGCCCCGGCTAATTCCGTTGATATAACATACACTCCTGTGACTCATCGGTATTTTGAGAGGTGTGAGGACTTTAAAGTAATTACCTTCGTGTTTAAAGTAAATATACATGTAATAAAACACCATTGTAAACACCCTGTGTGTTTTCATCAGTAATTTTGAAAGAAACACGTTGTATTAAATACCCTCAGTAATTACAACCGGTGTTTTGGTCCAGGTGTTATATTTATAAACACTTGACGAAACACCCAGGGTGTTTTCATTGGTATTTTAATTTGTAGATATTGCCTAATATAGTTATATTAATTCCTTATTAGGAAATATCTATGAATTAAAACACCAATGAAAACACCCAGGGTGTTTTGTCAAGTGTTTATAAGTATAACACCCGGACCAAAACACCGGTTGTAATTACTGAGGGTATTTAATACAACGTGTTTCTTTCAAAATTACTGATGAAAACACACAGGGTGTTTACAATGGTGTTTTATTACATGTATATTTACTTTAAACACGAAGGTAATTACTTTAAAGTCCTCACACCTCTCAAAATACCGATGAGTCACAGGAGTGATAATCACTAGCACTAGTATGCCGCGGCGTCGACCTCCTCACAACCTCCTCAGCTCTGCTGGCTGCTAACCTTGTTTAGTCTAGATAGCCACACCTTATCCACGTTCTTCAAACAGAGTTGTATGCCACACATCTTCGCTCATCTCTGTAATAAACAACACCTGAAATCGATGCGAGTACCTCCTGGGCACGTATATATTCTCGACTGGTGGGATGCGCGGCATATCAAAATGCCCGGAACGTCGTTCAACTTTACTTGTACACACGCTCAGCTCTTGATGGGCCGGGAGCTGGACGACCACGGTTCGGTCTAGCGATGATTCCTATTGGGTACGGACCGTCCTTGTTGTCTCTCTTGCTTTTATGCCCACCGCTTGAAGAGCGTACGAACTGAAATGGTTCATGTTGACTATACATCGTGCACCACAAGTTAGTCCACGTATCTTCCGAGACATCAAAGCGAAGAAGGGCGTTGCGATACATTGGAGGTGGGTGTTTTCTCACGCCGTTAGATTCCTAATTCTAATTATATTTAGGACATGGATACTGACGACGGAAGATATTATAGAACCACAAAGGAGACTTGTGGAAGGGTGCAAGAACATTGGTATCGACAATGGAGACTTCGTTTCCAGCGACATAGGAGAAACGAAATATTTTTGATACCACGTATAATATTGGAGGACCGAACGTGTAGACCAGTGGAAATAAACGAACACAGGGAGAATTCCATCCCTTACATCACTTGGCGGAACCTCATTGTGCACATGAACGAGTCTTTGGCTTCTAGAAAAAACGAAAGCACGGCATGTTCACACTACGAAGTTGAAGTATGCGCACACAAGTCGGCAATGTCAGAAGGGTAGAAACCATATCTATTTTATGTCGGCACCGTTTACCACCCGAAGAAACGGGAATAGGATGCTATGTAGACCCGTAGGCGAACATTATTGACCAAGGTTCATGGATTTTATTTCTCCTTTTACTAAGAGCGTGTGTGTTTCTAATCTCACACTAGCAAAACAATTCTTGAATATGTACAGCTAATCATTGTTGGATCTGTGAATGGCTGTATAACTAAGAACATATATCCTTTCAAACAGCGCTAGCTAAGCGGAATATAAGAGGAAATTTACCTTGATGTCTTGTTCGGCATGTCTTTCAAAGACAGGACTTGGGCTTCCAAGACTCATCGCCTGCACCGTCGCCTTGCCAAAATCTTGACACTACGGCCTTGCATACTTTCAGTCATAGCACTAGAATAATTTACGGACGCGGTATTCCATAGGTATGGCACGGTACGCCCATGGACACAATAATGTTCGGAAAGGAAAAGGTAACGATATTAGAACGAGGTCGTGCAAAGTCAGGAGTTGTTGCCTATCTGTATATAGTGCGTTATGATAAGTAATGTGCCATCAGATACGAAAGTTCGCTGAAAGAGATATCTAAATAAAATGAACGTATAAAGTAGGCGAGGAATCCCAGGGAAGTCTGCCGCCGTCACATCGACACTATTATTTCCAGTAGACTTATGCATTGGCTTGCGTAGTATTCACCAGAGGGATATCAATATTGTAAGGGGCCTCCCGGATCCGTCTTGCCATCTGGATGCGAAATTGGATACGTTCGATCCGTTCCTTGACAGGTTTCCAAATATTCTGTGAAAAAAAAAGTAATTCATTCTCTGCAAGATAATTCAATATTATGGATGGTGTAAATAGGAGAAAACTTACCTAATTCAGTCCACGAGAAGGTCCTGCGAGTAGGATCGTCTGGATCAGTAAACAAATAGATACCAATCACGGCTATTGCCTTTGAAACGACTGGTCAGGTATTTCGTATTTGGAGAATAGTACAATAAACATACAGAGATTGAGAGGAGAATTAGGCATGGTAAGACAACAATATAGTCTGTTGGGAGTACATAGATCAGGTGGGTTTAAATACATTTTAAGATGGATATACCAAGAATGTCGTCTATATTCATTAGCACTATTAGTAATGACCTCTACTGGTGAAGAAAAAATCATACCAAACCCATCTGAAGTGCCAGGAATCGATGATCGCAGCTGAGTGAATGCGAAAACAGTTGCAATAGGCACCACAACAATCTCATTCCGTTGTCGGAAACGAAATAGTACAGTGGCAAGCATAATGAGACAGATCATAAGAGTGACCATCCCTATAAGTATAGCATTGTAAAGTTAATACATATTGAAGTATAGAAATATGTGAAAGGAATACTTACAAAATGTAATTGTAATAATGACACAGTAGAAAATAGTCAGAGTGCTGCGTCGGAGATTCATGGATATTTTCGTAACCATTGGAGGAAAAGTTGACTGTGTTGGATCTTCTAGTAGAGATAGAGGAATATCGGTAACAGCCAAACTTGTGGCTTTCATGCCACTCAATGAGAATTCAGTAAGATAAAATTTTATAGTTCCTCGTGGCGGAAACTCACGCAACGTAACTATTTGCATACATCAGCAGCAATGAAATTGAGGTGTTTGTTGACACCTCTTGTGCATAAGCCCCTACATCTGAGACAGAGTACCTGTGATTCTCATAGTTAAATGCGGAAAATGAAGGCTCATCTGGAGCCTTAAGAACATACATATCAAATGGGTAAAAATTGAGATATGAATTCCCCACTGGGGAAATAACGAGCTGAGTACGGTCCACAGAACCGGACGTCATGATGTCAGAGTTGATTGGAGTGATAGTGGGACCCGTGCCCACGACATCGCCATGGAGAGATTTACTATATATTAGATCTGATGAGGATGAGAGGCTTGTGACAAATCGTCTCAGTATGATCTAATATTCAACAGACCATAAGAGACTCACGCAAAAAGGAAGATGTTGATATCTGGACAGTTATGTGGGGTCGGGCCAAATTCGCATGTATCCATGACAATATCCCAATCCACAACCACGGTGGTGCCAAGGATATCGACCGACGTTATCGCACCACGTAGGTAAATCTAAAATGCGTGTTTCAGACACCTAACGGAAAGAATAAGCACCGAGTCGTACGCTTCGGTTTACAGGTTCTAAGGACTCCATCCCGTTGTAATTCTCGTAATACGCGCTAGGGCCTCCAATTTCAGGGAAAAGCTTGAGAACAAGACGGATCCACATGGTTGGGACGATGATGACAAATGCTAGAGAGGTGAAAAGGCAACAGACAATTCTTGATGGGCGTCGATGGCTAGCCATTTGTACGGTGGGTGTACAGATCTGTTTTTTTGCAAGCAAGACTTTATAAGTGTCCCATAGCATGCTTCCATTTGTTGGCATCTATGCAAATGGCTGAGTGCTTATTGTTAAAGTGAGCTGAGCTGTATGTGTATGTACGCGAGAAGCCAAGGAATCACAGCCGCGGTTTCAAATTCATGGGCGGAGAGACTCATGGGACGCAGATAACTCCGAAACGAGTTGATAGATGGAAGATATGTGTACAGGCAAGGCATTCAATATGACGTACAGTGTTGAAGGCGATGAGCGAGCTCCACCTACAACACTGTTTGATCTTGTTTGGTTTGTGTTTATCGGCGAAAGCGAGACCAAAGCGAGACGGTGCCACTAGAAAAATATTAAGACCTCATATCTCCAGCTACTGGTATGCTACACCAGTGATTTTTATAGCCTCTCAGAAATCCAGTGCAATTTGCCCGGTCACTGTCTCCGCATGTGAGCAACAGTCCACACGACCCATCTCAGCCTATGGGCTACACAACTCTGTAAGATGACGCGACGTGCATAACAGTCACAACCACAGATAGGAAGCGTCATTGACAAACGAATTATTTTGAATGAGACGCCCATTCTCCCTGAATGTAAGAGACACTGGTTTTCCTTCCCATCATTGTAAGCTATATATGTTTGATTTTTCAAAAATATAGCATCTGTCCATCACTTACAACTGCCAGACTTACCCGAGGGTTTATCCTCTAAGTTGTGTATGCTGTTATCATTCGGTAAGCACCATGTTGCGTGGACGCATGCATAGCCCAGTGTCGTCGAAAAGAGTGATTGAATAAGAATGTTGTGATTTGAGTGCGGACGCATGGCATGGGCAGACAAACCCAGTGTCTGTATTTATAAGATATTCTCTTTCTAATTTCCTCCGAGTGATTGAATAAGAATGCAACAAACGACTCATAATGACATTTCTCATGCCAAGGGCAATATCACCGAGGACGACGACCGGTTATATCTCATGTAGGTAGTCAGTTCTCCAGGACTTTCACTGTGCGACTAAATACACAAGAACTGTTGAGACTATCCTCCGTCGCTGACCACGAGATTGAAGAACACTGTTCCACTTCAATCTCTTTGATAACAAAAATGGTTGGCGGAGCAATGTCACCTTGATCTGGTCTGGATGGCATCCGTGTATAGTTTGCCTTTCAGTACGGTGGGACTAGTGTATGACAGAGAGATGGAATGATGAAGATATGAATTGAATGGCTGCATTTGAAGAGGATAATCGATGGGAAGGGACGATGGTGCGTGCTCTTGATACTGTTGAATCCGTCAAGGACTTCAGTGATATTGAATCGTAAATAAATGTCTTTAAAAAATGAAGACTGAGCTTATCCGATGATCCTAGGACCTATGCCGCTCAGCTATCGATGGTGGAATCCGAAAATGGTGAAAGAAGCGACTTCCATATTCAGATGTCCGTCATGATAAATTTGAATCTTCATTCACAATTTGAGACAATCTTGGATAAATTTCACAATCCGTCGCAAATTCTCTGACGTTCGGCACCGAGATATTCTTCTTCCACGAATGATGTTTCTTACTTATTTATGTATATGCGTGTCCTTCAAGCTGGCACGGTGTCGAACTTTGGACTGTATAAACACGGGCTTTCCCATGCATACTCAAGATATGAAAACTAACAATGCAGTTTTTGAATATCGTATGCTTGTTTGTCTTTTTCGATTTATCATTGCGGTTGACCCGCTTCTAAAGGAATTAATACTAAGGCCGACAATGTGGGTTACTTAGGGCTACATCCTCGAGGCTGGCTATAAGCGCATCAACATATTGAAGACACTTATGTATACACGAACGTCTGGCACTCCATGGCCGAGGTGGAGGACGGGCGGAAGCATGGGTATGCCGAGTGTGGTATGTTTTTTATTTTACACCTCTTTGTTCGTCTCTCGTCCTGTAATAGTTTGGCTACGCTATGCGCAACATGCCTGCTTTACCGAAAGTCGAAAATGCTGGGACTCCCGTGAAGACACCGACATAGGGTATCGAAGAGGGAGTGTCGAGGATAAATCAAGAGGACGTGACTGGGTCATGCATGTTTTCTCCGAACTGCCGTTTGCACCCGTGCAGGGCGAGGCGCGGGATTCTGCTCGACCCGGTGTTCAGCGATAGATGTTCGCCTAGCCAGTTTCTCAGTCCCACGGGGTATATCAAGACGGCAGGCGTTTACGTAAGTGCCCTGCCGTTGGCAGCCACGGCTAATACTGTCATAATCATTATATATGACCGGTACGCGTCCACCTCAGCCCTACCGTTTGCTGACATCATTTATCCTAGATAACCGTACTTTATCCACACTCTTCAAACAGAGTCCTGTACCACACATCTTCGCCCCTATGGGCAATGAGCAACACCTGCAGTCGATAGGAGTACCTCCTGGACACGCGTATAGTCACGATTGGTGGGACATGTGGCATATCGAGTTACACCTGCACAGCACTTCACACACCGGGGCCTACGCAACCAGGGAAAGACCCGCCGGTCAAGCCGGGCTGTTGAAGCTGAGGGGAAGAAAGTATATTTCGCTGGTGATACCGGATATCGATCCGTCAAGGACGGAGATGATGAAGCGGAGAGACTGGCATGCACTGCGTTCAAAGAGATCGGGGAGCGGTTTGGCGGGTTTGATCTAGTGATGATTCCTATTGGGTACGTGCCATCCTTCTTGTCTGTCTTGCTCTCATGCCGATCCCTTGCAGAGCGTACGAACCTAGGTGGTTCATGTCGACTATACATTGCACACCACAAGATAGTGTACATATCTTCCGAGACATGTTGGGATGCATTGAGGGTGGGTTTTCTCCTATGTCATTGTTCCTAATTCAAATTATGTCTCGGGCATGGATACCGTTGATGGAGGATATCAGTGAACCGCCAAGGAGACATTGTTGCCAGCGACATCGGTGAAACGAAATATTTTTGATACCCCGTATAATATTGGACAACTCAATGTGTAGACCTTTAGAAATGAATGAGCGCATGGAGCACTCCAACACATACATCACATTGTGCAACTTTACTACTGCACTTGAAAAGTAGAATCTCCTACTGCTGGAGAACAAAAGAGAAAGTGCAGATGGAATAATGCGTAGGCGTAGTCTAATATTGCTCGACTACCAAGAGACATTAAACGGGGGTATCAATCATGCTCGAAGAATTTATTCGTACTACGGATTTTGAGTAGCGGGCTATGCATATCGGACTTTGCCTATTTTTATCTTTGATGTTTTCTAAACCTCGATGTCGTACGTTTGCTCTATGTAAGTACTTCGGGATGATAGACGCCTATCCTACCGTTTTCGTACCTGAGCCACTATGGTCGAGATTTTTTATACTGGGGATCCTGGTACCTGGAGCAAAGAACATTCCCAGATGGTCCGAGGGAGATTCGGCATTCGTCACATTCAGAATCGGTCGGTCCATGAGCATTAGTGACACAGAGCTGTCTACACGAAAAGATAGAGCTTGTGCCATACGTAATCCATAAGTTCAGTGAGCCAATCACCGAAAAGAGCGGTAAAAATGTATCGTCAGAGTACCCGTCTATGATTCTAGGTTTGATGGTGAATGCTGTTAAGCTTAACTGTGGAGTGCTACGCAGGAAGGAAGAGCTGCCGGTGAGCGTCTGAGTTGATCAGTAGCATGTTTCTATGTTTCTCCGGGGAAAGAAGTCCCTGAGGTTGACGGACCAGAGCGTAAGAAAGGCCATTGCAACAGCACTACTGCGCAGCAGAGCGTCATTATGACAACAGAAAAGACGGGGAGGGGAGATTGCCGTTTCCTGTCTTGATGGAGATCGGGGAGTATCTATCTTGCTTCGGCGGTGTCTGTTGGCGCTGTTGTCATCTGAGCTGTAGACATGCTGTTACGGCCTGGCACAGCGCAGCACCCTTCTATTGACTCGGGGCCGACTATTTGAATCACTTGTGGATATATAGTTATAGTACCGTAGCTAAGGCACACAACATTGTTGAAGTGAATGTCGTGGTATATTGATGTTAAAAAGGTGACGCCAGGGTGGAAGAAGCAGCTATAACATGTGTCGTGCTGGACCTGAAAGAGAATAAATTCTTTGTATATAGTGTAATTGTCTTCCATGTACGATGTGGAATATTGATGAACCTATATGCGAGATCATCACTGTATCGTTCTCCTCGTTTGTCTTCCGGCCGATCCGGGGAATCTCAGTTGCTGGTCCTTGAGGGATATACTGAGTACTTCTTGTGTCGAAGCAACCAGTCAGCATTGTGTATGCTGTTATCCTTCAGAAGTATGGCTTAGCAAGAACATTTGTATCGTATCATGAGATTGAAAAGCGTGGTTACAATTATTTTGGGGGTCTATGGAAGAAGGTTAAGGTGACGGAATTAGGAAAGGCGGAAAGTACAATCATAATGAATCAGATTATGCCGACGGCAAGACAACACTTAGACGCACCATGCATATAAAGAATAGTCTTGAATTGGTACGTATGCCACTCCTTTCTATAAGAGCCGCCCGATGACTGACCGGGATTTATCTACAGCTATGCTTTCCACCACCGCCATCCGTGTTGCTGACGAGGACGACAAAGACAAGAGCAGGTGTTGAGCCAATAGTATCTATGTAGTTGGTGTAGTTGCAGAATCCATGGTGGAGCTGAAGGACGAACAGAAGGATGGATATCTTGAGTATGGTAGAGTTTCTGTTTTAGTTTTGCTTGTCGCTCGTTCCCTAATAGTTTGTCCATGGCTCACGCAATATGTATGCGTAACTGAAAGCCAAAAATTCTCTGATTCCCATGAATACACCGACATGGGATATCGAAGAGGAGCATCGAGGCTAAGTCAATGCGTTGGACTGGGACGTGGTTGGGACATGCATGCGTTCTTGTCGAGGTGCCGTTTGTACCTGTGCTAGGAGACGTGAGACTTCTGCTCGACCAAGTGTTCAGTGATAAATGTTCAACTAGCCAGTTTGCCGATCCGAAGAGGTATACCAAGTTGCCGTGCAAGATTTAGGATATACTGCAAGCGGATGTCATCGTCGTTTATGTCAGCGCCCTGCCGTCGTAAGCAGCCCCGGCTAATTCCGATGATATTGCATAATCACTGGGATCAGTTTGGGATCAGTACGCGTAGACCTCCTCAGCTTGTCCTCAGCTCTGCTAGCTGCTAACCTTGTTTAGTCTGGATGACCACAACTTATCCACGATCTTCAAACAGAGTTGTATACTGTACATATTCACTCCTCTTGGCAATGAACGACACCTGAAATCGATTTGAGTACATCAGGAAATTGACAAATTTGTGGTACGTATGGCCAGGATATAATGAGTATGGCAAGTATAGCTGACCAGTAGCCATACCAACCATAACCTCAATAATCCTGCCATATCGCCATAAAAACTTAGCTCCAGATAGTAGCATACTTTGAAGTCTAAAGAAGTGTGAATTTTATGCAAATACAATTTCATTACTGTGGTGATCAGCATATTTATTTACATAAAATGCTCGGAAACAGTCCAATGAGTCAGAATGATGGAGATGATGAGGTATGGTATGTCGTCCATAGACTGGAATAATATGTGCACCACGAAAAAGAGAATCTAAATGAATTACAGTAATTAGAGGTTGACCCTGTGATATGTCTGGTTTCACTATCCACATGCCTGTCTTCTTATCTGGATTCCTGCCATGCTTCTTGAACCACTGTACCAGTGCGCAAGGATAGGTTATCTCCTCATGGACAAAACCAAAGAAGAACATGATACAGACCATGCTCATGCCTGAGAAACCTGGTTGGTTGTCATCCTCCACCACAAATGCACAGTCTCGGCATGGACGCTTATGCCATGAGGGGGTAGAGTGAATGTGCTCTCGTTGCATTCTGAGTCCTTGTGACTCGGTCTTAGTAGTGCAAACCCCCCTGTGGGAATTTCCTAAAGTGAAAGATATTTTACAGATAAGATAAGATATAAGATAAGATAATATTAATTTCTATATATGTATCTAATTTTCAAATATCTTTCTATATCTGGTATATCTAATGACAAATTGACTGATTGCCAAATTGCCAAGGTCACTGTATGAGAGTGAATTTCAAAAATATTTCCTTTTCTTGGTCTAAACTTGCAGCAATTGCCATTATAATTTGAATTAATATCTGCTGAATTGCCAAGATCACTGTATGAGAGTGAATTTCAAAAATATTTCCTTTTCTTGTGTTGGAATATGGCAATCCGGCATCATACCGAGTATGCTGATTAAGGAAGAAAGCATAGGAAACATGTAGAAAGTTCTAGTAATTTAGTACTTTAGTATATAAGTAGGTACTGTAGTCTACATTCTGCATGCGTTTGCAGAGCTCAGCCAAGTGCAATATCTATTGGCTTGACACTCCATGTGTGACATCTCTATGTTGTTGGAGTGAACTCTCCTTTCAGGTTTTTCCACATCTTGGTCTAAACTTGCAGCACATGCTGCTGTAATTTGAATTGTCAAGCCTTCATCGAGTTCGATGGAGGTACTGACAAAGCATTCATTGAGTTCCATAAAGCTGTTGACATAACCCCCCATTCTAGTTAGATGTTGCTAATTGTAGAGGATTAAAATGGCGTATGCCTGGTATTATTTTCTTTTATATATATTTTCAATTTTCTGAGACAAATATATATACACCAAACATATGTAGTCTTACCCTCAGCCATTTCTATTATCACATCTGAAGGTTAGTATCTTCTTATCATTTTGCATTAGTTCTTACTCATTATCTTACTGTAGTTATACTTATGATGTATCTACAGGTAACAGAGCCATTTCTATTATCATGTCTGAGGTTATATTTACAATGTATCTACACTAATGACATGTCATAAAATTGAGCCACTTGGGAAAGTATCAACTACACAGCCATTGACATGAGTTTTTATGCATGCCTGTATGGTTTAGCAACAGTTACACTGTGTCTGATAACAGGTTGTTTACCATCTATGAAGGTGGCTTCGATGAAATTAATTGGAGTTGTGAATCAGATGACAGGACCCCTCACATATATGTATATGTATGCATCTTGCCCTGAATAGTGAATAGCATGGGCCTCCTATGGGTATGAACTCTCGTACTGGTACCCATACCAGCCACTCTTGACAGGTGTGGATTTTGCATATTAGCAATGTCATCATTTATAATTACATGAGGAACAAAGAATGACTATAAAAACATATTGTGTTCTCTACTTCCATCTAATTCAACTTGCTTCCCATTGAGTCCTGAGCCTGTATCTGTAAAATGTGGCTATGCAATCAAATTCGATGGGATGCTCATCCAGTGTGATGTGGCTGTGCCCATTGAACTTGATGGGCTATCTGTGGCTGTGCTCATCAAGTTCAATGAAATGCTTTATCAGTAGTATGTGGCTGTGTTGAGAGAGCCTGAATGAGATACTGAGTCAACCACATATTTATTGAGCTAAATAGAGAAAAAATTGATTAAGATCATCTCACAGTGCTCATAGGTTTTTTTAAAAAATGATCCCAGCAATAGGAGTACGTTATTATGATGGATAATATATAATTATTTATTTCATTGGACTAGATTAAGGACTCGGAATATGCCACGGTCCGGCGGCCCACTTCTACTAGTACCACTGATACTGGAAATGTCACTAGGAGCATAGAAGGTGGCCACAGTGGAATGATACACATGTACGTGGGACAGAATTTCAGACAAATCATCCATGTTGACACCCTCTGCAAGTGGGTCAGTGTCACTGTGAAGTTGTTCATAAAGGAAACGATGTGTGAGCTCAGTCAAATTGGCACAATGAATATGCTTTGCCAACTGGTCAAGACTCTGAGAATAGCCATGCTCTGTCAAACTCAATTCAGCTTGACATCTGGTAATTGTTTATCAATGTCTACTTACCATGAGTAGTGGCCAATTTGACCTGTGCCAGAACCTGCTCATCAACAGCAGCTGCATCCTCTTTTCCAAGGCTAAAAGGTGTGGGAGGTGGAGCATGATTTGGTGCAACAAGTCCCAGCATTGCGAGCTCAGAACGAAGAGTAGCAAGCTTATCCAAACATTGATTGGTGAGAAGCATTTGGCTCAGAGCATTGTATTGATTAGATTGTCACCATGGCATCTTTACTGCTGTAATGTGCCGAGATTTGGTTATTGATGAGCAAAGTCCATTTGGTGCTCCAAAATCAATAATATGTTGCTGGTAATGTACCAGTGAGTGCTGATGTGGTAGGGAAATGGTTTTTCATACTCCATTCAACACAAAGGTATGTCGATATTCATGGAAGGAAGTGACAGAGTTATCTATTGCAGCTAGCGTCTCCTCATCAAAATCTGTATGGCACACAAGATAGCAGATATCAAGGAATGATGCTATACAGCATATCATTTCTTCAGGGAGATAGTCAGCAACAGCAGGAAGATACACCTGTAGCATAATTATAAGTAATTTTGTAGTGATTAATCACAGATGCAGCTTACTCACCTTCATCAAGGCCTTTGAATCATCGCCTGTCCATTGTTTGAACCAGTGACCTTGAGGAAAACTGCGAAGGCCAGGAAATGGAGGTGTCGCAGCTATTCTAAAGAATGCCAGCCTCACTTAGTGCACACTATCATAATATCTTATTGAACACATACCAATGGTTGATATCATCCATAATCTCACCAGCATGTTCTTTACCTGCAGACAAAATTAAATACTTGCCCACCCATTTGACGAGATGATCCTTGAATGACCCTTTGATTACTTGATGTGGGAGATCTGATATTAGCATCTCGTGGATATCCACCCATGGGAACTTATAGGTGAAAGGCTACACAAAATGATAAATGAGATACTGACAGCAGCGATGGTGTGTAAAACATACCTGTAAATTCTTATCAATGCCATAATTGAACCATAAACTGTCACCATCCTCATGAAACTCATCAAGCAAGAGTTCCATCAATGTCTGTGACTGACGGCTGCCCCCACCATCAAGGTCACTGGAAAGCACTGTACACCTAGACACTTCAGTTGGTACCCAATTCACATAAGACTGGAAGCTACTGACTTTGCACACCACCCTGTGACAATGCCTGAGAGCAAAACCTGCTCTGGATAATCTGCAATAAAACAGGTGAGGTCATAAACAACCCTGCAAAAGTGTCCATCTGGACACCATCGGACCACTGGTTGGGTCCTCGAAGGCTTGAGAGATTGAAGGATCGCAGTGATGGATTGATGGTACAGCTGCTTCTTAAATGATCAGAATGTAGAATCATTGTCATATTTTCAGTCACCTAAAAACAAGCTATTAGTATTGTGACATAATCAAAAAGTCAAAATACCTTTAGGAATTGCAAGAAAACCAATAAGAGTGACAGCATTGCGATGGCCTCTTCTCACTGTATTGTGAATGTTACCAAAGGAGATGTAGAGAGGGTGATATTCAGCATTACTGGTACCAACTGAGATGGTTGTCTTATCACTCCCCAAGATGATGCCCACATACATAGCACCATCTATTGATGGATCATCCCTATGAATTTGTGTCTGTAAAAGAATTACTAGTGTCAGGATAGAAACAATATGTTTATACATAGCACACATACCGCATGTCTCCAGGCAAAATTGCCTGACATAAAGTCACACCATCTATGTTTCCCATCACAGTCCACTTCAATGTATGGGGCATAATTGAACTCATTGCAAAAGTCTGGGTTTGCAAGCATGTTTGTCAGAACTGTATTGGGGTCATGGTCCCAGATTTGGTACTCATCACACTGCCAATTAGGAGAATCAGCAGTGACATGAGTATCAGCATTGGCAGTGAAGCACCTCCAGGGTGCATTGCCCTGTTTTATACAATCAATGGCCTGGTACATCATCATGTGGTTCTCAAAAGGGCTGAAGGAGTTATGCTGGAGCATGGTGAGGGTCCAAAGCTCCATGAGCTCATCAATACTGCTCTGGGACATCTCAACCTTGTGGAAGAGGAAGTTGGTGATCTGAAATTGCTCAACAGTCTCAAAGGGATCAAAAAGATTGGTGCAGTCCAGTTGAGTGTCTGGCTTGGCACCAAGGGGCAGATAAGAGCCATTGGCATCACATGGACATCCTAATGGCCTCTATGGTTAACTTCAGCTGATTAAAAAAATTAATAAGGTGACTTACCCATCAGATATGGATGAAATTTCTGATTAACTTGTGGAGTGGATGGAGAAGTCTCAACTCCATCAGAGTCCACATCAGTTTCTACAAATAGATCACCGCTGTGGTTGTCTCTAAAATCACAAGTGGTGGAAAAGTCTGAGGGGTAGTGTTTGAGGGAAGCAGTGGGTGCAATACCACTGTGCTTTGCATTGAGATGTTGTGTCTGCCCATACTGAGTGTGGAAGGTTTGTGGGCACTGTGGAAAGGTACATGGCAGATGCTGGGCCACACAGGGCAAAGCGAACATGGGATGGGAGGCAACTCTGATGGTGTTCCAAAAGTGAGACAAAACCCACCACATGTGATCCTGTTGAAAACTTGAAACGGCATTCTGCTAGACAGGTCTCAAATCAACCACAACCTCCCTTAAAACCCAACAGCCAGGATGAACACCTGTGGGCTCAAGGCAAACATGCTTGAGGAGCTCAAGAAGTGTATGCATGAGGAGCGGCAGGTCACACATGAGGCTAAACAGCTGGAAGAACATACGGCAAGGTTGCACAAGAAGGATGCTGTGGAGACCAAAAAAAAAAGGGCAGCAGTATGGGTGGCTGCATATGAAGACAAGCAGGCACTGGAAGATCAGAAGAGTTATTCTTTGCGGCCTGATCTAGATGTGGATCCCAGCTTACCTCCATATTCAGAGCAGTCTGTCACTTCCATTCTTGCTGAGCACAGTATGCTGTTGACTCTTCTTCCAGGAAATCAGATTTAACTGGCCCTATAGCATCAACCTGTTACAATTTTTACCCCTATTTCAACCATAACCCCAGATTTCCCCACTATCATCATCGACTTCGACCCCTATCTTGTGCTATCCATGAATTGGTGCTTAACTCCACTCGTTTGCTCACGTTGCCTTGTCTTCTCATCCGAATCCAGCCTTCTCTTTGTGCTCACCATTCACTATCGTTCACCTGTTCACACTGGTCACTTCTCTATGTACAAACACCGTTGCCACATAATGTACAACAGTAGTATACGAACTGCATATTTAAGTAGGACACTCACGCTGGTACAAACCAGCTTTGAGCTAAGTTATAATATACCAACTTATGCTTGACACTCCCCTCTCCAAAAGCCAAGGACTAAGGACTTAGTCTCGTCTTCATGCTAGCCAGAGACTCCACTGGGATTACTCGAATGCGAAGTAACCAGTTGTTTGTCACTGTTAGAGTCACATGGAGTTTGGGTCTAACAATTAGCTTGAAGCTTCCCTACCCTCTTTTCTTTACATGCTTGACATGAAAGAAAAGACCATATGACCTCGCAAAACACAGACCTCACCCTCCTAACCATCCCTGCCATCATTGGCCTCCTGGCCTTTGTCGGAAATTTCATTTTGGCCTTATAAGCCGATCACGGTTATAAGGCCCATATAAGGTACAGCCCGACATTATCATGACAAGATAAGATCCCTCATTACCATATATAGAACCAGTGCAGATATAAGCTATGTTATACGTGTCAGTGAATGAAGAATTGCTGTACTTGTATGTAGGAGATTAGAGACACAATTCTAGCATGCCAAATACTTATAATATATAATATATGTATGTATTTACTGGTACAAGCTCCTATAAGTGATGTCAATCCTCACAGATCTCCCTTGATGTGGCACAGGCAGAGGAAAACTTCAGGAAGAGACATCTGCTGTTATGCGAGCCCCTGCTATTCTTGTGCTTCACGAAATCTGCCTTGATATGTATCATGATGTGATCTAGGTTCAGAAGCATCCCTACATGTGGATTGGAAGCATGCTGTTGCATTCACCTTCTCTTCTAATACCCCAGTCTTGATCATCTTCTCTTCTGATACCCTGGTCTTGATTGGAACTGGGAACCGGAGCAGATGTGTATAATACTGTGTGATCCATCAATTTACTCTGCCTTTCTCCCATCACAAGCCCCTTTCAGTCCTGAAATGCTGTCTGACAGTGTGCAGAATGCTTCTACTTATAAGGAGTGCCCATATTGTGGCAAATCCTTCAGTGCTCATGGTTTAGGAAATCATAAGAAGACTTGTAGGAAGAAAATGGAGCAGGATGTGATAGACTCACAGTTTCATGATGACTGGAATAAATTGGAGCAGGGTATGTAACTGGTATCTCTAAATAAACATACCTTCTAATGCTTGATGGGCTTTTTAGTATTATAGATATTCAATCTACACATGTTCATATTCACCAAAGTGCAACAAGCACTATTCAGGAATGTCAGTATTTTATTATTATAGATTTTGTATAGAATCTTAATCTCATTCAATAGATCAAGCATTTAACTCTGTTGATAATGCCAATGCTC
>JANDKJ010000145.1:0-18024 GCA_028551335.1 Armillaria sp. CMW 4456
TCCGTCATCGCCAGTCCCACTACCTATGCACGGCATATTACTCTCACGGACGTGAAAATTTTCAAGTGCTGTCGAATAGTCCCATTCCGTCAGTCATGCGAAGGAGTCAGAGCATCATCAAGCCCACCCACCGGACTGTTGCATTCTGCTTTTTTGAACTCTCCACCATCCATCAAACCTTATGCCTATCGTGATATGCCCGACCCCCGATCCCCACCAATTCTCGTGGCTCGTCATTCCTCATTTCAGACCCTCCATGGGCCCCCCTCTCGCTCAGACCCATCTTGACTACATGCTGATGGCAAACGACAACTGGTATGAACACTTATTTGAGTCGTCGAGAATAATTCGAATGAAGTGGCCCGAGGCTCTGGTAAGCTGGACTTCCTTCAGACGACACATTTGGGAAAAAACAGGGCGGTGTGTCGCAACCTCAAAGTTAAGGTATGGTGGTACGTGTATTGAGACTGTACGGATCACCGCCAGATGCGCAAGACTGAACGAAAACAAGGCCGGTATAAACATCCTCAAGTCGATAGCCGTTCCTCTATAGACCACGACGGGACAAATTACATAGGGCGCGTCCGTCTGTTCGACCAAGTGCGCAGAGCGTCCCGGGTTGTGCAAAAAGGATAATATCCGATATGAGTTCTGTGAGGTTCATATACAAGCAGATCTCCGCCGCCTATGAAAGAATGGGCTATCCCAATGACGTGTGCTGGGAATAATGGTGATGTCGGACCATCGAGCAGTCTGCTCGCATTGGACGAAGAAGGGTGAGCCATGTGTTTCATCAAGATGACTAGACCTTATGTAACTGCTTGGAGTTCCCGGAACTTTTAGAACCTGACTCCACAAACGCTCAAAGGCGGCATCTCAAACACCTCAAGACCACGACATTCATTATCTGTCAGCATTGCTTATCATGATAGAATCTAGTAGAAAGTATATGGAGCACAGGTGTGCATGAAAAGCACAGTAAGTATGATTTCGCATTCATAACATTGAAAACGACAGTCAAGCCGCAATACCTATGCTAGCGCTGGCGAGAAGAAAGATGATGTAGCAGATGACTGCTCTGTAACATGTTGAGCCGGATAATGTAGGTCAATGAGGTGCGTTTATATAGCTTTCTGAAGGCCATTTATCCACCTCAATCGATTTCTGTCGGAAACCCAGGTATTAGCACAACAGACTACAGCACACCTCGAGTCCAGACATATCATCTCTCATGCAGGAAGGACCAACTAAGCACTGCCTAACAAACACTCTATGTCGAATCACTTCTCGTTTCCGTTTTTCGACTCATCCTCGTAAAATATGAATGCTTTTTGTCCTTGATCCACGTTATCAGTACTGCTTTCCCACTCCCAACCTGGCATTCTGGGCCCTGTCTGCAAACTTGAATACCCATACATACATCTCCTCGATCCTCGATACACGTAAATCACCATCCTGCGTACACTCAACAGAAATTCAGAGACTCTTTGCCAGACTTCCCTTTGAGATAACTGAGTGCTGGGTCTATTCTGCAAGCTGCTATTGCGGAATCAGTATCAATTTCTCTTGGATATATAATATATATGTATACAAATGGAATAGTAAGTGCACACTTCTGTCCTAGATGTGCATCCCGTAGAGAGGGAGGATTATTAATCTAGTAAAAACCATGAGATTCTGTATGATGACCATCTAGTTCTGAAGATCGGGGAGATGACCTGTTGTCGAAGATTATGAGGATGGACCGTCCGTGGGAACAGGACTCGGAGAGAAGGGACCGCTGTGCGAAAGACTCGGAATGTCGGCATTCGTCGTTGAACTTTCCCGTCGGTCAAAAAGCCATACCGGTCGTCAGCAATGAATGGGAGTGAAGAATGATGGGTGATCCATCATCACATACTCACCAGTCCCACTACCCGCCTGCCTACATGCCAGTGGGGAGCGACGACGAGTATGAATCTCATCTGACCCATTCCAGGCAGCAACCGACGGCAACACAAAAAGCTGTTTATTTCCTTCTCCAGGACCGGGAAGGCGGGTAGGAGACGCATCAGCGTCTGATGCACACACTGTGGGAGAGCCTTATCTATCACGAGTTACCTGGGCTCCGTGAAGTATTTCTACAAGCACCCAAAGTTAGATAAGAAGACGACACCAGGAAGGAATCCTAATTCACTAGTACCTCCATTAAACGCATCAAGTGCTCGGAATGCGACAATTACAGATGAAACAAGTTCTTCTCAGTTTCCCGACATGTGCATTAAATAGTCTCCGGGAGGTGCTGCCGATCTGCATACATTGGGCATGAAAATCTACGAGTGAGTGGTTGCTATAAGTTCCCATGCATTCGACGTCACACGCATAGACGCACGGACCTGGAGCATATACCTCCCAGTCGTCAACGAGCAGTGGTCCCAGCAGGAAGCGCATATTAACGTTATGCCTACATATACGTAACCCTGAGCACGATACGTGTCAACCAGACAAAGACCTGTGGTTCTGCAAAACATCTGTCGAATTCCAAGCTCTCAAGCACTGGCGGAGGGTTGTCCAGAATCATACAAATGAAGCGACACAATGCCACAGCTAGGCAAGATTCCTGAAGATGACACATTTAGTCAAAGACAGGGCGGAGTGTCGCAGGCTGAAAGCCGGAGTATGACGGTACATGCATCGAGACTGTCCGGATCGCCGCTAGACGCACGGGACTGAACGAAAACAAAGCGGGTCTGAATATGCATAATAGATGGTGGAGTTCCTCCATAGACCACGGCGGGCCAAATCACACATTGTTTGTCGTTAGACAAAGCGCACAGGGAGTTCAGAATTCTGCAAAAAAGACGAGATGGGAGATGAATTGTGCGGGGGGGTCCAACAGATTCATTGGATGACTGAGAGGGATTGGAAGTGGGTTCTTATTCAAGTAGACCCCCAGCGCCTATAGAAGAATGGTGAGTCACGTGTTGGGCCAGGGTTCTTGGATCAGCTGACTAATATGCCTCTCAACTTCGCGTCTTCTCCCACAAAACATTCATTTCATCATGATAAGTTCCACCGGATGTCCATCAGCAACACATCACTAGTCCTTGCATTGAAAGCTATAACTCAAGCAGAACCCAAACGGAACCCACTCACGCTAGCGCTGGCGAGAAGACAGACTATGCAGTGGACGATTGTTAAGTTTGCCATGAGATTGTCAGTAAACGGAGGCGAAGCACAAAGCCTGAGTATGATGAAGACACCTGTTTCTTGGGTGGCTTTGCCACAGATGATCGAAAGCAAAAGAGGACACCACTATTTGTGGAATATGATCGGTGATTATTCGTGGTGCGCTGTTCTGGCTCATTTCTGGTGTCGTTATTCGTGGTATTCCCTTGGTAGGGGACCGATGACTCGGAAAATGTTTGCCCAATGTGCAAGCAATCAGGAGATGTCCCCAGGTTGCTTTGATCTATATCCTCGAGATGTTGGGCTGGCTTCGCTCAGATATGGCCGAACGGTGATATAAATAACCCCACAGCATGCCGTACCTTGAACCTTCCCTGAGTATGTGACCCAGCGCAGTTTATCGGTTCATTCAGTCTCGGCACCAAGGGAGCTTGCTTGCTGTCAAAGCGAAGTACCTTTTATGTGTGCCTAGAGTGCGTGGATCTCATAACACGTGGCTCCTGGATCAATCCTTCGACCTGCAAAAATGATGAGCGTAAAGGGTTATTACAATAGTCTTCAGACCCGTACTGACTATATGTTTAGCCCGTCGAGTAAGACCCTGTAGTTGATAGTTTGATACTTAAGAGAATTTAGATTACCGTCACTTCGCCTCAAATATGTACAAGAATAAGCCAAGATGTAGATGGCATAGAAATTTTTCGAACAATACCAAAATAGATGGACAATTGGTAGTGAGACACGGGCCAGAGATGACGATGAAGCAGTGGCGGTGCTACGGTTGCTGCCAGACGCAAATATCTATCACCATGGGAGTAGCAGTCCGCTCTACCAGGGAAACACGGAGAACTGCGCTGGATCATAGCTGCCAAATTATGTTCCATGTTCAATTAATGATTCACAGACTGTCCGAATTCGAATCAGGATCAGGATCACATGAATGGGGCCTTTACCATCAGAAGCGCAGAGAATATAATACGAAGGCGTCAGATCCTACTGTGAGAGGGCAGTCATGTAGACCCAGAAAACCAGACGACGTTCAAGTCCCAGTCGTCATCGCATCACCATGGTAACTATTGCACCCACAAGTATGGGCGCCTAGGAGTAAGCAATACATGAGGAATGACCAGAGCAGCAGTTTCAGGAAAGTAGGGCAGACGGCGAGAGAGCTGCGTGGTTCTGACAAGAAGGGAGGGGTTTCGTGGGTATGAGTATGGCGGGAGGCACCGTTCTAACTGTTCAGCCAAAGTAGAAAATAATCAGCGATCAGATGGTCACAATTGAATATTAGAATCGCAACGCGTCCATAAACGGGCTGCTTGGTTAACATTCGAATTGAGAATGTTATCCAGGAAAGAATTGAGGCTGCTCAAATTTCGGGAGGGATTCAGCTCCCGGTTCACTCGGGCGAGACACCGAGCGTTTGGTGTACTGATGTCGTATACTCTGGATGAACCCCTGAGACGACATCAGAGAGTGCATGTCGCGAGACGAAACACAGCAGTACGTCAGAGACACTAAGACTTAGAGGGCGTGTCTATACATGATGCGGATTTATGTGGATGTAGGGATCGAGGAGGTGGAGACGAGCATGGGCCACCAGCTATGACCCGTCCGACGGTTGGGAGGAATACGGATCAAGATGAAACGGGATTCGTAGATACGACACGTGGACGAGGGACGAGAACTAGGGAAGGGAGATGAGAAGTGCTTCGACATGATGTATGTCAGCATATCCGGTCCGCGGTTAATATCCTCTATATTTGAAATTCGTCGAGGTACCGGGGCAGTGCACAACTGTTCTCATCTATTTGGAGATGTGAGATCATGAGATCCATCTTGATCGACACGTGGAAATAGATGGTTCCGAGGCACGAGAGATGGCTGATTGGCTGAGGGAGAGATCTGCGTAAGAGGAACAGGGAAGGAAGGTCGGATCGGTTCGTGCCACGTGCATCTATGCTATGCCTTCTGGGTGGCGTCTGCGTCTATCGCTCCTGGACAGTGCTTACAATGTGAGCAAGTGAAAGGACGTATGCCAACGATGAGGTATGTTACAGATGATAAAGGTCCACATGGTATTTCATTGAGTCTGATTGTTTTATCCATCTTGATAAAAGTAAAGCTTGATATATTTTGACTGTATGCCACCTATGGTATGTTTCATAAGCAGCTGTGTTTGGAACTTTAGGTGTACCTGATTGGATGGCTCATCAGAGAGATAACCCTGCATGATTGGACTGCAGGTGAGCTGCAGTGCAGCAGTCATTGCCCTGGCATTGGTGTCTCCAACTATATGTGTATGCCAATTAGTTGAGATGTACAAGTACCATCCACAAAGCGATAAAAACCAACCTTGTTTGTTGACCTCCATTTTCTCACCGATATCCAACAAGTTACAAAGCCATCATCCGTTGCACCATTGTTTCTCTCGCCAGTGCTGAGGCAAATATTTTAGTTTGACTTGCTGTTTTCAATGACACCTATACAAAGTGTGGTGCTATGCAGTTGGTGCACACCTGGTGGATCCTCGGTCCTCCAGATGCATAAGCTCTAAAGGGCCATTCTGGATGTGGGGAGGCTGATCTGTCATGAGTGGAAGCATGCATGAAGATGAACCTTGGGGTTCATAGGTGGTAGTATTTCCCACCATGTGGGAATGAGTGTTTGTGCAGTATAATAAGCACATGGGAGTTACTGAACGATGCTGTGAGAGAGGGCACATAGAAGGTTGAAGGCTTGTGCTGGAGTGGAGCAAATGCCATTATGTAATATCAGTCAGGTGCCCTGAGTTATTTTCATTGACTTCTTCTTCAGCCAGACTATTTTTGTATGGCTGCCCCTAACCCATATTCACTCCTGTGACTCATCAGTATTTTGAGGGGTGTAAAGACTTTAAAGTACTTACCTTCATGTTTAAAGTAAATATACATGTAATAAAACACCTTTGTAAACACCCTGTGTGTTTTCATCAGTAATTTTGAAAGAAACATATTGTATTAAACACCCTCAGTAATTACAACTGGTGTTTTGGCCTGGGTGTTCAATAATGTAACCTATTTATCTCAGAATTTGACATTCACAACATCTCTTGTGCTCCAGATTTCTCAAGCCCATGCTGAAGCAAACTCATCCTTACACTGCAGGAGTCTTACTTGTGACCATCCCAATGCTTCAGCCACTACCTTCCAGCCAACATCTCAATCAAACTTTGCTTGATTGAAAGCTGCACCACTGCTGACAAGAGTCAGATGGTACCAGCAATGGTCAACCCCTCCAGGGACCAGCAGCTGGCTGGAGAATGCTCCAGCCACATCACTCCATGACAAAACTATAATTCATTCCAGCAACACTGGGAATTGAACACTGGCTTTCCCAGGTGAGTAAAGAGTGATATGCAATAATTCACATATACTAACCAGCTGCACTGATACAATCCCATTCGCATTTCATAGCACCACTTCCAGACCCTTTGCTCAAGTGCAAACCTCCAGCCAGATTGTTTCAAAACAAGACTCAAGCTTCTTCTTAGTCTCCCACACATTGGACTTTTGCATGTATCCACCCTGCTTCAATACCCATTAAAATTGTATTTACTCTTTCTGTATCATGACCAATATTTGAATTATCTATATGATTCTGCACCTATCAGCACCCATCATGCTTACTCCCAACATTGGCATCAGCATCCAGACAATGTGATGATGTTTAACAATGACCTTTCTTGGTCTGAGATTGTGTTTTTCCTAATGAACTGTTGGGAGTTGCATCCAGAGAGCCAATTGGCATGGCTTCAGAAGGTGCAAGCATCACCCAGCCTGCATAGTGTCTGCAGTGATGTTGCATTAGCTGATAAATGAGATCATATAAATGGTACTCACTTTTTGTGCTGTTCTGCTGGGGGTTCCTGCAGAGACTTTCTCTTCCTGGCTCTGGACCACTCACTGGTAGAGGGCTGGCTAGGTTCTGATGCAGCCACCACTGGTGATGTTGCTTTCTTCCATGCTCTATGTTTTCTGTTCTCCTTTTGCATCACTGTGTGCCCAGGAATCTCATCCTCCTCTGCTTGATATTGGGTTGGAGTGACTGATAAATTATCAGCTTTCTTTGTGTAAGGGCTCAAACTGCACTCACCTCCTTCTACTATATCCCTTTCAGTACATCTTGCATCTGGTGCAGCTGATAAGTTATCAGGGGCATCACTGACAGCCATGGGAGCTGAAGCAAGAAGTCACACTGTAACATCCCAATCAGGTGAGTTACTATCATCCAAGGTTGTCATGCCTTTACTAGATGCCAAACTGTTTTGGAACATAGAAGGAACAGCAGATGGTAGGCTTTAGCCATGTGAGCCATCAGGAGTGAAAGAGATGGGCAAGTCCAGAGTTTCAGAGAGGTTGGCCATGTCAGCTGAGATTTGGGTGGAAGCATCAGTTATGTCATCAGCAGACATAATGAGGGGTAGGCTCAAAGTATTAGCAACTTCATTATCCAAAACACCGAAGGAGAGTGATGGCATGCCTTGTGATGTGTCCTCAACATGTTCCTCATTTGTACCATTTGATATGCTAGTGGCATCCATCCAAGTGTGATCCTCTGGAGAAAGCAAGGTGTTTGATCCAGAACTATCTCTAGCAGTTGTAGCATCCAACACTTCCTCACTCATATCTGAAGTAATAGAGACATTGTCCAGTAAACTCCTCACAGCAATAGAGGTGGGTACTTCAGAGGTTTTACCAGTATTGTCGTCTGGTGTTGTGTTGGGGCTGTATTGCAGGGCTCATTAGGCAGAATGGTATGGTATTGCAGAGGCTAACTATGAACAAGCAGATAACTACAGAATGGCTCCCTAATCTGCATGTGACTGATGGGATGCAGGCCACACCCAATGCTCCCAGTGTCCATTTCATTGATGATAGTAGAAGCCAGGGCAGCTGTGTTGAATAGGTTAGATGGCTAGTTAGAGAGTAGTGACCATAACCTTGGTTTATGTATGTGTGCTCAGTGGAAGAAACCTCTGAAGACAATGTGAAAAAACTGAATCATATAGTAGTCTCTGCTGAGAACTCCTGAGAGAGATAGTCAACCAATATACCCCTCTCCTGTCTGGTGTATTGCTTGGGATTGTATAGCACAATAGGAAAACAATAGGCATGTGTGCCATAATATTTTTCTGGGGACCACAAAATATCTGGCCAAGGAATAGGCACCATGGAATTTGTATTCTCTTCAGAAAATCAATGTGGTACAAACATTATGCAGTGGATTTGGGGACTCACTCCAGACTCTTTCAAAAAATTCAGATATATGTCTTGTCCACTGCTTAGGAGTACTCACATCTAAATTGAATGGCATCCAGCAAAGACTATCTTTAGGAATATTCTCTACGAAGTCATCATTAAAGTATGTGACAGGATCACAAGCTTACACCTACCTTTAATTATATTGGTGGTATCTTTATCCAGATGTTTGCCCTAGCTGGACTGACACTCTTCCTCAGTTTTTTCAACCTTATACTGAGTGAACACATCAACAAGGTATGTGTTACCCAGTCTGTTCCCTTGCCTATGGGAGAAATTTTCAATTTGTTAGCAGAACAACAAAATGGTAGACTCTGCTCTCACATGGAGACACGAGTTGTTTCATCATCATTCAGACTGACAATTGTAAAATTGCCAAGAGTGGGGCCAAGAATGTCCTTGGAGCAAATATAACTGACTAGCTATGGCAAGGCATGAAAGACTTGCACTCTTAAAGTCCTGAACAAAAATTAGTGAAATGCATGCCCAAATGGATTGAAAGTACTTCTTCTCAGCACCTTTATTAAGCTCATCAGCTTTCTTCCAATAGTCCTGCTGTTCCTGTGCTGTGAGTGCATGAAATTGAGTCTTTAATATTTTCTGGTATAGAGCAGCCACATTCAAGAGTATGGCAAGCATGGCTGGTACACTCCGGTTATAGCAATGACTGGTATTTGCATATATTTGCTATTACTATATTTAGTATTATAACACCAGAGACACACTGTGCAACCAATAAGATGAGTCAATTTTTATTATGCCTATTTGGAAATAGAACTGACTTATTTTCAAATTTCTTTATACATGAACATAAATTGGAAATAAACCATTTTTTAATTGGGAAAGGCATGTTATATAATATGCAATATTTGTTGCAGGACATCCATGTTCCTGACAACTACTGTATCACAGTTAATGTAGAACTCTTTCAGGGCAGAGCTACATCATGGATGCTGAGGAACCTTGTCCATATGCAATTATGATGTGTCAAAATACAATATGTGTCATCAGTACTGACCAAGCACTGGACAGTGGCATAGGTCAGAGCATTAAATTTCAAGTATTGTTGTGCATGGAGGTTACCACTGCCCTGGGGATGAGGCTTTGTGTTCATGTTATGAGTATTGTGAGTCCCTAAAAAGCCAGCTGGCAGAGGTAACATCACAGATCAGTCACATCCCATGATATAGGGCCCAACCTAATCATTTGATCAACATCTGTTTCTTACTTACTTTATATATACATCCACATCATTGAAGTAAGTGGGCACCATAACAATATAATGACAAAGCCTGTCATCAAGGTCAATGGACTGCTAGAATATGACAACAACAACAACAACAACCAACAACCCAGCCTTGGGGGACTGTTCCTCCATACAAACCCCTACACATGGTATAACTACTGGCATGTGCACTCACTAGAAAGAAGACCAGAAGATGCAACCAGCTGAAAACTAGAAACATATGAATAAGAGGCAGAGGCAAACTGAAATCATGCACAGTGCAGTCTAAACACTTTACAGCTGTGACAACTAAATCACCACTCCATGCCTTACATCAGCACATGTCTGCTTCAGCCTAGTGACAGTGTTACTGACTTTGAAAGAGAACAAGACAACCTCAGGTGGCAACTGGATCACTGCCTTTAAGAAGGAAACCAACTTAAAGAACGTTACCACCAAATGAAAATGTTCGATCAACAAACAAGAAAAATGCACAAGATCTGAAATCACCAAAATTCAGCACTGATGGATTTGCTCAGCGATATCACTAGCAACCACTCATCAAACCCCTCCTCCTGCAAAGACCAACAGCTTCCACAGGGGAACAAGTGATGCCTATTTCTTCATACAACCCAGCATCAGTGTGACAAGTTACCCACACCAATTTGCCCACCCTATCCAACCCTCCTCAATTCACTCCTTGTATACAAACTGTACCAGCACCTTCACAAAATGACCCACTTCCACCAAAAGAGGTTACATTGACAATTAACTAAACTGAGTCTGAAGCAACATCATGATATTTGGTCGACCCCCATACTTCAGAGAGCATGCGCTTCTCTCCGCCACTGTTGACAAATTTCAGATGGACAACTGGGAGTAATATCCTTACAAAGAGACCTAGACTTAGGAAACAACTGCAAGCAGAAGAGGCATGCTAGCAAAGCACTGCAGGGTCTCAGAACAGCAGCTGAGTGATTCTTACCTTACTGATAGGTTATGCCAAATTCTACCTAGATCACATTCTACTGCTCCAAGAATGTAAATTAAACAATGGCCCATAACTGGAAGCACACAGAAGTCGAGATCAGGGATGGACATGGTCCACATAGGAACAAACTATGTCATCAGTCGCTTTAATCTCATTACAATTTTACCTACCACTGTACAGATCATCCAGTAGCCTTCTTCATCAGTGGTTCCATTCCCAAGTCATTTTTCTGAGAAAGTTTTAACATACTCCCTAAAACCACCCTTTCCTATTAATTGATTCATTGGTTTTTCTTCAAATGTTCATATTGCTTTCACACCATGCCACTTTTAATTGTAATAATTCAGGCCATTGAATAGAATTCCTTAGTCTTTTAGTAGTGTAGACAGTTATTCTATTCTAACATTGTAACAAAACTAGTCATTGAACTTGATGGACACAGCCACATTGTGATGACAAAGCCAGTCATCAAATTTGATGGACACAGTCACACTGTGATGACAAAGCCAGTCATTGAATTCAATGGACACAGCCACATTGTGTTGACAAAGCCAGTCATCGAATTCAATGGACATGGCCACAATTGAATGAGAAAACCAGTTACAGCAACATCCAGCTGTCCCATCCATAGAGAGCTGTTCCAGGACAAGTAAATTCATGGGGTCAAGTGCTGTAGTGAATTTGACCCCACATGATGCCTTCATGGCTGAATTGTTTACCATGTCAGCAAGCACAGACTATGAATGCAACCTGAAGTTTTGAGAAAAGGTTACACATGTTAGCAACAGGAAAAATTCCCCAAAATCCGGTTTGACAATGTAGGAATTCTAATAACTAGGCAATGCTCAAAGTTGACAACAGAATGAAAAGATGTTGACATTCTAGTTACTTGCTAGTATACATATGCAGTCTGGGGAAATATTCTGATATCAATCAGTGGCGAGAATATATCTTTGAAGTTTACCTTCCCTTTCACCTGTTGCAGTGAAATCTCTGTGTGTGGAGAATCCTATAATACATATAGACATGTAAAGTATCCCAGCTTGATTTTCAGTATGGTACTCTCTACTACTAGCAATACAACAGTGAATAGCACACTATCTTTGCACAGTCAAATGTCATGTACTAATGACATCTTGGAGATAGAAACATCCAATTATTGTTAATGCTAAATCCAATGACTACATAGTCATTCTGCTGTGAAGATTTTGAGGCTGATACCAAAGAAGCATGTCACCCAGTACATAGTGAAATGGCACCAACCATAAACCTGTGAACACCAGATGGGTGATTGAAAGCTGGTGAAACTCTTCATTAGTGAATAGCACAAAGGGAGATTAACAGAGTACCTCAGTAGTGGTAACAATTAGGTCAGTATAGAACACCACAATTACAGATGAAATGGAGTTGATGAGGGCCCTCTACATATATACTTTACCTTTAAATTGTGGACCCATATACCATCATTCCCTACTCTGTTTGAGAGCCTAAGCAATTAGTTCTTAATATAGCCCAGATTCTACAAAGATGTGGAATGTGTCGGTCATCTGCCAGAAGAAATAAAACAAGTCCTGGCAGGTTTCAGGGCTAGTTCAGAAGAGATTATCAACAAGAATTCTGATTGAGACAAGAGACCTAGTGAAGAAGTGCATCCAAATGTAGTGCACATGTAGCATGACAAAGTTCTCATTGAATTTGATGAGCACAGCCACAATCACTGTAAGGAAGATATTTCAGACTCCACTGCTTCTTCCGCTAATTCTCATCTCTGTTTTTCTTCAACATTCAAAGTCTGAATAATCTGTGTCAATCAAGATAGTACTGCTTAAAAAACACTTTCAGGAACTTGTCAGTGCCAGTGAATAATGTCAAATAGGAGATTTCCATGGTTTAGTACGTAACATCCTCATAGGTTCATGAAGTTGTGTCAAATCTTGTGTAGGACTGCAGAATTCTGTTACCTGATATTGTGATGATACAAGAGATCAATACCCGCCACCAGAAGATCACAAATCTTTACTTTTTCTATATTCTCCAATAATTCAAACAGATGATCCATTTATTCCTGGAGAGTTGGTTAAAAGGTTTGTAACATTGGTTCTATTCTTGACATCATCAAGACATTGTCCATGAATACAGTGAAACACATTCTGATTGCCAACCTAACACAGTAGGCATTGAACATGTTGATCGGACCCTGCCCTCAGGTCTTAAAATTGGAGACATGCAAACAGAAAGCAATCTGCTACAGAAAAGTACAAATATTCCAATCCTCAATGTCTGTCATATGTACAATCTATTTCACCTGGATTTAGTAAAGTTAAAATTTTTTGTTTCACTAATAGACCCATTGACATAGAAACATTGGCACCTCCCAATGTTGCTAACTCTGACTTGTTCATTGTTTTTCCAGTGAGGGAATGCTTACTGATTCCCTTTATGAAGACTATTGATTTACCCCTGGTTGAAAACAGGGGGAACTGACATCTACAAAGGTGACCTCCTTCAGTTACATGGCAAAGCTTTCTTAAATGATAACTTGATAGAGATCAGACTAAGGTGAGATTTCATTGTTATTCAATTGTGACAATCACTCCATTTGTTACAGACTTGTCCAAGACAGGCTGAAAAAAAAAACCCCCTCCTTTCATAGATGACATACATATTTTCAGTTCTTTTTGGTTCACCAGGTTACAAGTGTTGGTATTTTGTGTAACTCATAGATTTTGTGCTTATTATCTTTTCTCAGTAACTACTCTGATGTCAAACATTGGACCTTCAATGTTGACATATTTGCAAAGAAATGTCTCATTGTGCCAATTAATGACAGTGTAGCTGTTCACTGGTACCTTGCCATAATATGGAATCCTGGCTGTCTGTTGGCCCAGCACAAGCACAAAAAGTAAGGCATTTCCCAGTGGGAAGCATGACCCTACGATCATTTATCTCAAAGGTGCTACGTTCTTATCTTTCATTCATTGCCCAGCATTGGCAACCATAACTTTGAGATCAAAATCTTGACTAAATTCCTCAAGTCTGAGGCACAGTCCAAAAGTCTTTTGGAGGTCGATGTTCCCATTGGAAAAAATGTAACAGTGAGTTATTTTGTGAAATTTCAATTCATGTTTTTCACATATGAGTTTTAGGTTCCAAAACAAACAAACTCTTACGATTGTGGCATTTACCTTCTTCATTTCGCCGAAACCTTCTTATCCAAACCCAACTTCTATCTCAAACATATGGTATATCTTTCGTTCTGATAATGCTTGCAACTTTGAAATGACAGTCATTTAGACTTCCCATGCATCGTACATTCCTGATCATAACATCCTGTGGGAGACAAACAAGATTGGGAAACTCCAAGAAAGCCTTGCCTTAGAAATTGAGCATCTTTCAAAGACATGGCTGACTTGGAAATCAAATGTGAAACATGAGAGTTGCAGTGATTTGGAAGAAGGCTTCAAAATTGTCTAGGAACTTTCACACTGTTATAAAACAAAGCAAGCATTTTTAGAAACTGCAAAGAGTACATAGTTAAAATAGTGCTTCCTGGAGATCAAAATACATGTCCCATATGAGCCTGCCAGCTTCTTTGTGAACACCTTTGATGGACAATTTTTCGACAAAGTCATCCCTTGACTCTGTTTCTTCCAAATACACTGACACAAGGTCTTCAGGGTACTGATATACTTGTAAATAAAGACATATGACTCTGGGAAGTCATAATGGTGTACTGAATCATGAGGCAACAGAACCTTTATAACTGTTTTTGCAGTAACACTTTTTGGAGGAAGTGTCTAACATCATGTGAGTTCACTGATGGGGTGTTCATCCAGGGAGACCTACATGGTGTCACAAAAACATCGTTCTGAATAGTTATAACATTTTTGTCTTGATTCCATCAGATTGGCTAAAAGGTTATTGAAAGAAGAACATGCCTTTTGTTGTGGTTTCAGACCTGCTGTTAGAGATCGGTGGCATTTGTGACATCTTGTTTGAAATTTTGGAACCACAAGTTGGAGTCGCTGGAGAGGGTACATCAGGGATTGGAAGTTGTGGCTGACAAGATGGAGTTGTTGGGAACCAGGGTGAAAAGGATAGTTCTGGTGGAAGGCAAGTGAAAAGCTGATGTTGAATGCTGGAGCATGACATTTGACAAAGTAGAGCATCCTCAAAGTTTTGAAATCCATATGCAGCATGGAATTCTGGATGGGATTCATCCAGCTGTTTTTGTGCTAATGACCTAGTATGGTATTCATTGTAATACAGTCAATGATATCTTAAGGTAAATGTACTCATCATAGTACACTCCACACCTCTTCCTGTAAATTACTGACCAGAAAATTTTTCTGGGAGAATTGAAAGTAGATGTGATGAGTGGCCATGTCATCCAAGTACAAAGCGACATTGAAAACATTGTTGGGTCCTCCGATGCATGAAGCTGGATAAATGGGTTTAATTCCCCATTTAGAAGAGTAGCTTGCCATTCTGTGGAACAATAGACAGCAAGAGGCCAGTTATGGGCAGTTGTTCCATTTTTAATCCAAACACATTTTGCACTTGAGGGGATTAGTAGATATTAGACTTTTCTAACAATCATAGTAGACTCATGCATCCTTTTGATAGATGCCTGGCTTTGCCAGCTTTGGATCTTTATAATTTGTAGGGCCAAGGATGGTGCAAAATGGTGGATCCATTAGCAGAGGTGCAAATCATATGCCACAGGTATGTCTTTGTTGGGGAAAGGGTGGTTTATAAAGGTGTCACTTACATACATAGTGAAAGAACCTGTAATATGTTTGCACAAGTTCAAATATATGCTCTGACATCCAGTGGTCAGAAAGTGCATGGACCAATCGCAGGAAGCATTGCCCACCACAGTCGTCAGTTCCTAACTAAAACTGTTTTGATCGTATTCCACATGGTCAAAATGAAAAAAGCTCTCCTACATGTACAGGGGGTGGAATGATAATGTTGAGGTAATCTGGGGCTAGATTTTTTTTTATGTGTATCATTTGAAGCATTCTCCTTTACATGGGTATTTCATTTACCCCGATTGTCAGAAATTGAAAGGTAATTTGCAAATGCATTTTTTGCAAGCACTGCTCATCTCCTCATGTTCTTGAGTCAGGAATCATGGACTTAAAGAAAAATCAGCCTACATTCCTTAAAATCACAAACACATTCAGACATATATACAAATTTATACTTTCTTTCCTGTCTTGTCATGCCAAAGTTGCCATCAACTTTGATAGGTGGTGACAAGTTGGCTAGGTCTGTGTCACCAGATTTTCTTTGAATAGACCTATCATTTTCTTTTGTTCTTTGGTTCCCTCGCAAAGTCATTCTCAGAAATGGACAGGAAACCATCTTTGCATCAGTATTGACATTTTCTCATCTGCATTATTACCCCTATTCTGCCATCGAGTTCGATGGATAATAGTGGATGCTGGGCATGTGTCACCATATTTTCCCTTGAACAAACTGATACTTTAATTTTCTTCCCTGGTTGCTGTACAGAACAATTAATATATGTTTATCTTTTTATAATCTTCAAACATTGAGAGTGAGCAATCATAATGATGGCATTGGCATATTCTCTGCCCATGTCTGTTTCACCATTGAGTTTGATGGGCAATGACTGTAGCTGGGTGGCATTGCCAGATTTTCTTCAAATAGACTGATCATTTTATTTTGCTCCTCAGTTGCCACATGCAACAGTTAATATATGTCTACTGTTTTTAAGACATTGTTGTCAAAAATAAAGACAGAATAATCTGTGCATCAGCATTGATGGTGTTCTCACCCACATCATTGCCCCTGTTCTGCCATTGAATTCGATGGGAGAAAGGGAAGTTTGGAACTTCATACGTTCTGCACCTCTTACAGAAAAATTTTATATTCAATTTCTCGAGAACTTGCATCTTGGCAACAAAGTTCATATGGTAATGCACAATATATCTGGCATTTTCTTCAAAAAAATTCTGAGTATTTCTTATCCATAATGTTGTGGTGTGGTATCCTGATGGCAGAGGCCATAAAGGATGTCAAGACATATGCTCTATATGTCACTTGGACCAACTAAAGTAAATCAATCCCCCAATTTTCATGTCTTGGAAAATGTTGAACGAAAGACACCACACTTCAATGAAACATATTTATAACATCTTAAAGACAGATTTCCTTTTCTTCATTCTACAATTTCACTTCAATGCCTGCTGAAAGCAAGATACCTGCTGGTACAGCCCTTTTTGCAATTTTCATTTCTCCAAAAGTTGACTGAAGGATGAAGTGTTGGAATTTTGTCAATACAAAAATTCCAGACAATGGGATGTTCTTGAAAACCCATACATTTTCAAATCTCTGGAAAATTGATTTCAAATAGTTGCCACTTCTCGCCATACTTATGAACATACTTTTGGAGAGTTTAGTATGGCATTAACTGTTTGTGAAGACTGCCACAATCTTTGTCAGACAAGGAGTGCGTTCTCATTCATTGTCGTATTATCACAAGTTGATGATCCTGTAGTAGGGGCAAAGTAGCACTTAATATGTTTTGTACTTTGCATGGACCTTGGAGTACATTCTCACCACTGTTGTCACTGATCATTTGCTATCGAGTTTGGTGGAGAGTGACAAGTGACTAGTGATTGTCAACTGACTTCTTCAATACAATGGTTATTGAGTTTTATTTCGCAGTTATGATTAATGGTGGATAACATATAAGTGATTTTTGGGACAGTCATCATGTTAACAGAGCTAGGAAGCATTACATCACCTTGAAATGTTTTCTCCAAAATTATTGCCTGTATTGTCCCTTCAAGTTATGTATCTTACTGTGACTGCCATGTAAGTTCACACTTTCAAAGCACAACTATGTAATAATGCATTGTATAGCCAATGACAGGAGTTTTCATAATTTATTTTCAAAATCTTTTCAATGACCTATATAAGTCCATAGGAATGGAAAATACATCCAGAACATTTCAATGTCAGCAAGATCCCCAGGGTTGTCACCCATCATGTTCTGATATACAGTGCCCATGCTGTCCAGATCATGATATCGATGGTTTTCAGACATAACCTTGCCAACCACAAGTCTCATACACTAGGCAGGGAATTCCAGACTTTTCGGTTAAGGAAATAAAACTGGTTGTTTTATATGTTTGAAAGATAGATATCTCGCTAACCCAAACATGTTCTCCCAATTCCTCCATCATCAAAAACTTTTTACTCCACTGATGGCTCCTGAACATAGAACAGCTGAATGTATGCACATTTTGTTAAATTTTTTTTGCCAAAAGCTGACTGATAGGATGAAGCACTGAATGAATTTACTT
>JANDKJ010000146.1:0-30656 GCA_028551335.1 Armillaria sp. CMW 4456
GACTTCTCTCTAGTCTCGTGAGAAGTTACTACAGATTCCGATGCTCTGAGTCACCTTTGGTCTCGGTTATCTGGTCTGGTGTGTGTGTCGTAAATCTGGGAAACTGGATGGGAAAGAAACTGGGATATGTAAAACGTCTGGCGGTATTATGTCGGTATTAAATGAGCTCCTAATCGTCTCGGTATGGGTCTGTGTCGATGTTTCTGTGGCTATGGCAGTGCAATAGCGGGTCCTGTCTTTATTTCTGGTCTCCTCGGCTTTATCTGTTTATGTCTCGGCTTTATCTGTGACGATTCTGTTCGTCCTAATTCCTATAAATTGTCAATCTCTGTCAAACTATACTTTGTTTCCTTTGTCTGGTCCTATCTCTTGTCAAATCAATTCCTATAACTGGTCAATACTATTTCCTGTGAAGCTCACAATAGAGCTGCCCTATATCTGTCAATCTGTCAATACTAAATCTGTTCAAAACCTATCCTTGCAACACTTGCAATAGAGCTGCCCTACAACTATCCAATACTATTCGTCTGCTCTGGACGCCCAAATGGGTTCACTAATGTCTTGTGAAAATGAAACTGTTAAAACTAATCTGATCTTGTGAAATTGAAACTAATTCTTTCCTATAAAGCTAAAAGAGGTGAGTACTGCACGGTTATCACTTACTAACACTGAGCAAATGCCAGTAACGAAGTAAAACAATGACGAAAGTCAAGGATTTTAGGTCGATGGATGATGGTGAAGCATCTCGGCTTTAACTACATCAAGCTCGGCTTTGTGGCGAACGAAATCGCTATTAAACGTGTACTATCGGTATTGTCGAAGCTGGGTGAGTTACTGAGGTAAAACGAGTTGATGGGTGTATGTGGGGTAACGGAATAGAGAGAGTAACTGGTGTACAGTATGAAATTACCATGTTTATATAGTAAGATATAAATAAAATGGCGTCCTTGTGGTATATCTGAAGGGCTATGCGTTAACATATGTGTTTCTGACCTTCTGACTATACAGCAGGTCTTGTGCATTGTCTTATTTGTGTCTGCGCCTTTGATTTTCGTAGTTCTGGCATTAGACTATGCCTTATTCATAGTGTCAGAGTTGAGAATACTCGTCGGAAATGACTGAGTACCGCCAAAGTATCGTGTGCGTCGATGTCTTGTGGTTATACAGCAATAACCAATTAATTCCAAAGTCGCCAAAGGGTGTTCATACTGCGGAAATCGTCAAATTGCTGTGATGAAGCCCCTATGATCGCCGGATCAATGTCGAGAAGCTCCGCTCATGTGGCTGCGCCTGTGCGCTTTGATGCATCAATGCCGGAGATGTCGGCAATGTGCTCTAGGTCCTATTCTGGTAATGGCGGCGCTAAATCCGCGGCTTTAGGTCAAAATTGGAGTTGTTGGGGTATTGCCGAGGTATTGGCGTCAGGAAAGCATCGGAAAAGCCCTATAAAGTATATATGGGCTTGTGTGGAATGATTGGTTTGCTGAAAGTCCACTAAAGGGATAAATCCGTGAAATTGGAGCGTACAGAGCCCTGAGGCTCATCACCGTGACTGCTTATCTTGATGTTGCTGTGCAAATTCTTCTGATTTGATCTTTGGCTGAATGATTGACCCCTTAAACTACATGGTACCATCAATAGCTAGACCATAATGACACTCAGAGCAACCACACCTGTTGATGTTCTGTTATCTCCTGATTCTCCAGAACATAAATGCGCTTCCTCATTCTATTCATGCTACCCTGTGCTGTACTGAGTTTCAACAAGAGCTGAAGACATTATAAGTATATACAACACAAGGTGGACTTTGTGAATGACAACAAACCTTGTTCCTCAGCTTTAACATGGCTTCCCAAACCTGTGGGACATCAAAAGCTAGAACTCTACATAATGGAACACGGACATTTGGCTCAACAATTTTGAAAGCACACGTCCACACCTCCTGTGTAACAGGACATGTTTGAGCCTGTAACAGCTATTCAGTAATGTGGCACAAAGCAAAGCAGAGCAACCTACATTTCTGACATGGTCCCCCAACATACAGAGATGCTCTTTTAATTTGTTACAGATACCCATTAACCGATTTTGCTAACAGTATACGATAAAACCACAAAGGCCACATCAAATGAAGTGCCACTTGCCTCATTCTTCAGGTTATCCTGACATGTAGCCCATTCTTGCTTGCTTGTAGCCATTTCTGAAGTGTAGGACATTTCCAGCCCATCCATCTTTGCTTGCCATTCCACCTGTTCCTTGCTGATGTGTTCTTTATGGTTGAGGCGGAGTGTTTCATTGACCATACGCATATTGTCAAGGTCATTTTGCTTAAAACAGACTATATCAGGGTGGATAAAAATATCAAGAATTTGAACACCTACTAGCATCATGATAATATCATCCTGCTTATGAAGCTCCACCTTAAGCTGATATTCCCTGAGACTCATGCAATGCAAGAAAGGGTTGATAAACTAACCTCCTCTATGTACCCCTTAGCATCATTGATGATGGCGACCTGGAATAAGTTTTACACCCCAAGTACCATAACAAACCCGAAGATTTACTTACATGACTTGTGATAGCAACTTCCTGCTCTGCGACTTGGGTATGTAACTATCAACTGGGAATTGATAAGCAAGCAAGTTCGTTTCACAAGAATCTCACCTCTGCCATTATCTTTTGGATTTCGACATCTCTTTCATGATACTTGACGTGCATATAAGATATTTTCACCAAGCATGCAAAGTTTGAGACATTCAGGTTTACTCACCTTCAATGCCTCAACGTCCTCCTTTTCAATCCGAGTTTGGAGCTAGAATTTGCTCAGCAACATGATATCAATGTTAATCTGAGCACGTACTTCATCAACAGTGCTTTTTAGTTGCTCTTCTCTTATAGTTGCCTCCTTCAGTTTTTTGGCGAGCTATCAGAAAAAAATCAGTGAATTGAAGAACCTGCAAATATGAAAACGAGAACGAACATTACGACAAGTCTGTTGCAGCCAAAAAGAGGTGAGAACAATGACACATGAGGCACTGACTCTGAACTGTTGTTGTACCTTGGTGTCACCATTAGTAAACCCCCCAGACAGCCTTTGTATCTCTCTGTACTGCTGTAAAATACATTCGGTTGATATCTCATCGCGACTAAGCGCTACGACCTATACAAGGAATGAACTTAAACTTCAGATCAAAGTCATCAGGATGGCACCTTGTGTGGTGGTAAATCTGATATTGTTTTCGGAAATGCTTGATTTGCTGTACGTTTCTTGGCATCCTGGGCGGAGTCCATTTAAGACATGAACGCAAATGAAACGACAATACCTACCGCCACTGTGCTTTGCGGCTCCAATCCCGATGCCTATGAATCAATGTGATATGAGGATGGATTCCAAAATCGTTGCCGGAGATGTACCTGGTCATCTGAAAGTATTGAAGGGAGCTCTCCCACTTCTGAAACTTTGTCAGCTTGTGTCTATGATAAGAAATTGAGTGGTCCATAGGATCGGCATCAGATAAACATGCATACTTTGACACTATCGAAAAGCGCCACAAAAGGTTCCAGTATGACAAGCGCTTGTTCAGGAGGTTCGTCTTTCGGTAAGGAGACAGTTCCTTCTCCACCGATGTCCACAAGTTTCTTTTCGAGGACATTGTCTTCAATACAACATTCTGCCAAATGATTTACATCTTGAGGGTGGCCTTCAATGGGTGTCTGTTGAACAAGTTCCTCTCAGTGTTTTATCAACCTTGAGCTTTTATTGTTGACTAGCAGGTACCTGAGCATTATCAATGCCTTCAACTTGAAGAACTTCTTTTGAAGTCATGCACTTTAAGTCATGATCTCGGTTTGGCAGAGCTGCCGAGTTCCTGTTCCCAGAGAGGAGCTGCAGTCTGTCCGAGTCTTCATGCTTCACGACGGCTGACATTGCTTTGAAATTGTGGATATCTGTAGAGTGTTAGATGGTACACGACGTCGTTATGTGAGTCTGAAAGAGTGAAAGGAGGAGTATTTAATAAACTCTGGGATCAATCCCTTTGTCTGGAAAAAGGACACAAGAGAATGTCGTCATGGTGTAAATACAATTGACAAACAAAGCACTAGGAGATTCGTCCAACCCAAGTCTGGGCCACTTGATGGGAGTCACGTGACTATCATTACTGCTTGGGTTCTAAATTGGTTCTAAAGGCTTCATGCGGAGTCTTTCTCCTTTCGTCCTCCCCAGGTGTCAACCGCTTCTGAGGGCGTATTTCCCATACAGTTTTATGGTGGTTCCAGTTTTCCCATGGTTGCCTCCCTTTGGGAGTTGCCAAATGTTTTGCCTTGGCAGGGCCGTATAGATAATCCTGGGAGTTTGGGCGAGAGCGACAAAGGTTCTCACTGACCTTCAGGTGCACATACAGTGTTCTTCCTTTCACTATCAGTAGCCAATCAGTTCTCACTGGTTCTACAGAATGTTTGAAGACTTGACACCTGCCCAATGGACTGTGTGACTTGTAGTATTAGCCTGTATTTGTACTGCACATTCCGATCACGCCGGCACTCATAGACGTGGCGCCATTTCAATATGATTGCGAGCCCCATTCCCGGATAATAAAAAGGCACGGCTTTCGAATGTATGGTGGCCGATTAGACTGCAAACTGAATAGACAAAGTACGATGACGTCCTATAATAAGAGATTCCGAAAAGACACGTAATTTATTCTACGTATGGTACTAGTCTATCGAATGTGAAATTCAAAGTAGTGAAAATGCTACTCAAAACCATGTCTACCATCAGGCAACTAGATAATTATAGTGTCAGGAGAACCAGGAGGGATTTGATACATCATTTTCCAGCTCTCCATGCCAGTATATCCAGCGTCTGCATCAAAGATGTCGTCTTGAGGTTCTGGATTAGGAACGGCGTTGGCGATTTTCTGAACTCTGATATCAGGACGAGGACAACGGATCACATCCGCCCTACACAGTGGGCACCGCTTCTGCTTTGTGTAGTGAAACGTCTTGAACAGACAAGGGGAACACAGTGAGTGGCCGCACTCCTTGATTCTGCAAGTTGAAGAACAGTCAAACTCGAACCGGTATATTGTTCTGAACAACTCACTGAACAGCGCTCCTCATAGTACCATAACAAATTTTGCAAGTAACCTCTGATACAAAGGCTGAAATATTCTGGAGAGATGCTGGAATCAGAGAGATTTTGACCATGAGATAGACATTTACCTTGTCAAGTTTTTCTTTCAGTTCTGTCGCTTCATCTACTAAAGCAGCAAGTCGACGTCTTTCCGATTCCACCTTCTTCTCCTCTCGCTGGATTCTATTAGTGAATATACTCTCTCGGACTTTTGCTCCTTTGACGAGCCGTCCCTGAAGTTTAAACTCAGCACGAAGACATCGGATTTCGTTGTTAGCAGTTCTCCGCTCATGACAGAGCTGTGTACCATAAGACTGTCGAAAGAAATTTAGAAATAAATTTTCACATACCGTTTTACTGATTTCTTTCTCAGATGCAAGATCTTCTTGGAGCCTCATGAGCTGTTGAGACGTTTCAAAGGCGAAGAAATCATATAACTCCCGTTGCTTAAAACACCATCTAAGACAAAGACAGAAAATTAGATGGTTGGATATCACCTCAAGCTTCTGTTTCAAAGATCTGCTAATGTACTCCTTTAACCCCGATGTGTCTTTACACTCATCAATGACAAATGGTGGTTTCGGTACAGGAGGAGCACTAGAAGAGCATATAGGACCCATCGACGAAGCGGTAAATAAAAGAGAGTGGTAAGCTTAAACAGCCACCGGAAGGAAGGAATGTTCACCTTATATATGCAGGATGATGCCTCTCAGGGAGAAAGATACCTTTGTTCAACCTTTGTTTGACTCGGACCCTTCGTTGACTGCCGAATTGGGTGCCGCTGGCATGTGCACGTGCTTAACGGGCTGACGGAGTGCCGTCAACTTAGACTAAACACAACTTTACAGTTGCTTTACAGACGATAGCACGACTCAATATGAAATCATGGTGGTATATCTTTATACTTAATACCTAATATGAAATAGTATGACCTCATAGTATGATTTGCTATTACTAAGAGCTTTGGGATCTGCTGTGAGCATTGCTCGACTCCCAAGCCAGTCGCCCATTATCTCGAGGTAAGTAATAACCGATACTTGATGGTCTGGGCCTGGTATACTGTAGACTTCCCTAATTTTCCACACTCTAAAAGAATTCACGGTCTCTCTCCCACTGGTATATTTTGTTGAGCCTTTTAAGTCCACGTGCCATGTACAAGATGGGAAATTGTGCAAACCGCCTTCTACGCAGTCAGCGTCGCTGCAGCAATCATTATCATTATCATCACAAGGATATTTGCCTGTGAAATCAACACTGGTGCCGTCATAGCCAAAAGGGCGCTTAACAAAGGGTACTGCAGTATGATGTCAGACCCCTTAATTCGTTCCTTTGTCCCCGGGTCTCTTATTTTAACTTGACAAAGATGCTCGTACTCATTCTTTCAGACACCTTTTCAACCTCCCTCTTCTCCATTCCGCCTTTTTCAAACTTTCAATTCCTCGAATCTTCTGGCTATTGGTACACTGCATTGTGCATTGTTTAAACACCAAAGTGCTCGCTAAAGCTCGCCTCATCGCCACTACCAGGTGGAAAACTTTCCTCATGGAGCATCGGTCCGCCATCAGCACGTCGGATTACAACGAAATGTTTACACAACCGAAAGCTTCCCCGTTCCAGAGAGGCACTCCCATCCATACGTTTATGCAAATCGAGTCGGATACCGACTCTTGTCCTGAGGACCTACGCGAGTCACGGTATACTACGCCGGCTGCGATGTCGGATGGCGATCCAACTGTTGTTTTAGATGTATCGTTTTTTCTTTCAATGCATAACTCTCCGTCCACTGATCGGACTTTCCGAAGGATATGGTGACTTTGGCTGCATACAATGTGCTTGGCGGTGTACATATGGTGTTTACGTTTTCTGAAGTCGCCGCTTCAGCTCACTCCTTGGGCTAGACCGACGATTCCATCGAAAATACAGGAAATCAAGAAAAAATGGTATCAACACCAGTTTCCTTGCCGGTATGTTCTTTGGTTATATTTCCGACACGTTTTCTTTTCTCTCCCTAGATCCTCGTTGAACCAGACGATAGGCCAAATCCGTCCGGCTCTGCAGAGGTATGTATAAAATACATATCAATGTTATATCTCCCAATCTTACCCTTTCAACGCCCAGCCTACATCAGTGGAGTCCTGTCCCATCGTGGTATGTCAATTTCACAATTCTCCCACCACATGATGATGTATAAAACCATTCAGCCTACGAAACGCACTTCGACTGAGGCATTCTCCAACACTGCGGATGAACCACTACCGAACAAGGTACATGTCTTGCCAGACCAGTCTTGATTGCAGCCTTCATTCCTCTTTCAGGTAGTGGTTGTGGACAAGGGGTCGCAGTCTAAGGACAACGTGCGTTTTACAAATGGCAGATCAACGTTGAACTAGTGATTCTTATGTCGTTTTACCAGAAAATTACTCAGGTCTGTCATCAGCTGAACTCACAAGATATTTTTCTAACTCCTTTCCCAGCTGCAGAATTCTCTAGCATCAGAGAAACGTGCTGGTGTAAACATTCAAAATGATGTCTGTCACCAACAAATGCATCCTTTTCCCTTGTGCTGACAACTTGGGAGCAGATGACGAGGACTTTCGAGGCAGTGGATCAAAAGCACGTACGTACCTCGCTCGTTTATCACTACTCTGTGCTGATATGTCATTAGAAAAAGGAAATCAGTGACCTTCTATTAGAGCATGAAAAGAAAATCAGTGAACTTACATCAGTGCATCAAAAGGAATTCAGCGACCTTAAAGCAGAGTATCAAAAAGTAGTGAACGAAAAAGGCGAACTTGAAGCAAAGCATCAAAAGGACATCGAGCAGAAAAGAATCGTTTGGATCACCGAGGCTCAGAATATTACTCAGTCAGTTGTTCAGGAGCGTCGGCAATTATGGCATGAAGTGAGTACATCTAACTCTCTCCATACAATGTCGTACAGCCATTTGATGGTGATCACAGCTCGTCGATCAACAAAAATTGTATGCGGAGGCCCAACAACAACTGAGAGCCCTGAAAGGCAAGGCCAAAGTCGTCAGTTTTTTCCTCTTCATTCTCCATCATACCTCATCCTGATCTCTATAGAGCGAACAACCGTTGCAGTGGCGACAAGCCTTTGACATCGTGAGACCCAAGGTCAGGAAACAAATCACCTTATTTTTTATCCATGCCTACACTCAGCTCCCTTAGGTACAAGAAAAATTTAATGAGCTGGAAATACAGGTTCGTAGACTGCTTCTATGATGGCAAAGAGGATTTATGAACACCCTCACAAGTTTAAAGGAAAGGTTGCTGGTCTGACGCAAGAAAATTCTAAGCTCTGGCAACAGGCACAAGATTTAGCCAGTCAACATCGTGCGGAGTGTCAAAAGGTTAGTCGCATTACACTCGATCATTTTTGTGTTTACCAACAATCATTTGAGCTTGAGCAGAGGGCGGTCATGGCGGAGCATGAATTACAGAGTACCCAGATGCTATTGAAGGAGATGAAAGACAAACATACCATATCTGTTTGAGGTTCCACGCTGGAGGGCAGAGCTGGTACCAGCTCAGCCATAAACCATGCTCAAGTATGTATTTCTTTCGTGCATTAAATCTCAAGTTTGCGCATGTACTCATGGGTCTGCAGCCCCCACAGAATACTCATGCGTCAACACCCTTGGACGACCGTTCCGGACCCCAGGATCCTTTCGATGCGCTTTTATCTCAAGCTAATGAGAATCCAGGGTCCTCCGCATCTCTCAGAACTACCGGAGTTAGATTTTCTGACAACACACCTCACCACCCAACTGGACACGAGTTCGGTACTACCAGGTATTCTGGCAATGACCAACCAGGTGGTTCGAGACCCTTCCAATCCACCGCCCATCAGTCTTTTCACTCACGGGAGTCGGCGAGCAGTCCGGTCCGACTCCCATGAATTTTGATAATTCCGGCTGGATGAATAAAGATGTTGAGATGGGTTCATACCATGGCGACAGAGAGGATTCTGATGCAGGTGAAGGGTCGTATTCACCACTGAAAATGGGAAAAACAAAATGTTGGAAGAAAAAGAAGACGGAGACAACGCGCGCACAGTCTCAGGAGGCACCGCCAGAGCCAAGACGGACTTATGAGGAAAACAAGCTCATGGTAAGTAGCTCTCCCTCCCATTCTCAGCAACACTGATGATTCTCCCGAAGCAAGAGATATGTCAAATGGATCACAGTCTTCTGAACATTCAGCATGCCAAGGAGGTTCATGCTGCCATCATTTGTGGTCATTCCATCTCGCTTGAAGATGCTGAGGCATATAAGTGGGGTGATTTTATGATGCGACCATCACTTGAACTTTTCCGCCCATGCTGGGATTCATTGGCCCATTCCTGGAACTCTGACCTATGTGAATTGTTTGTGCAGCACTTCATCGATGAGCACAGAAAGAAACATCCAGACTGGGCCTCCATGGGCCGATATATCTCAGACCATTTCGAGCAGCGATTGTATACTCTCAAAAACGCTCTCCGAAACACTGTGAGAGGTACTGATGAGCTGAATAAAAAGACGAACTGTCAAAATTGACGATGAATAGGTGTAAGATCTCATCTCCATTCTTTTTTTCTGGGACTTATTTTCTTCAGCTTTACCAAAACAGACTGCAATTCACGACGGAGAATAGAGAAAAAGATGCTTTCTTCAGACTGTCTGACATCATTGAGAAGTGTACTGCATTGGCAATGAGCTCTGACAAGAGCTGCGATGAAGACCTATTGAAATGGTGGAACATACGTGGGCCTGGGGGCAAACCTGTTCTTGTTCGGCGAAAGCAGTGGCAAAGTCCCAACCTCATTCGCCTTCTCAAGTGGGTGGACTGAAATAGGGAGGGAACATGTCGAACAGCGGCAGGTCGCCACAATGGAGCTGCGGCTCGGATACAGTTGCGACTACCTGACGCAGCCCCCAGTGACCACCCGGCGGTTGTGAACCTTCCGACCAATTTTTATAATCAGGATTGGTATCGCACTCTCGGGTCTCGGGAGACCAAGAAGCTGGATGCGAAGCTGAATATGGACTTGCCGATGTATGTACTGACATGGCCAACAAATGACAATCTTCCTGTTGATGAATATGACCACGAAGATAATGTAGTTCGCTGGGGCAGAAACCATCGCATTGTTTAGTTCTGCGACAATTTCTCAGATTTAAAATGGAAGGATCACACGAGTCTCATTGGTGTGTAAGTCCTGCGATTCAGAGAGTGCTCTACTCACATCTCCCCCACAGGTGTCGGCCGCTCCGCATGCGTAACAATCTGTTTGCAAGTACACCTGTCTCAGCCTCCCCCCAAGAGTCTCATTCACGTATCCTGTCGCAATCCATCTTTGACAGTCTGAGAACGTATGCTGCGGGTTCCAACCAAGCTCCACCACTCTCTGCTCGACAGTCTCAAAACATTCAGAGATATAAGCCCACCTGGAGGCGTTGGCAAGAAACCATCACTCTCGTCGAACCTCCAGGTATGTTCCGTTTTATTCAGCTAGGAACCCGCAGACACTGTTGTGAATGTATACAGCATTTGGTTTGGTGTCTTTCTGCATGCCCACCCTCCGCACTGCTAGAATATAGGACCTAGCCCCAACAAAAACATGTTAAAGGCAAGACCGGCGATATATCGTGAAATCCTCTGTTAGTAGATAACGGAATACCATAATTGAAGTGTGCACCCGAAACTGCCAAAGTGAGAGAAGCTAGCGAGGACAATGTTGAGCCGAATTTCACTGTTGGATGAATGACTCGTCCTCAATCCTGTGACTTCTGTAATCTCAACACCTCCTTGCACTTGGAACAAGAGGCAGATGTGTGCAAAACTCAAGGGTGTATCAGAGAGCATAAAAGGATTTATCATCCAAGATGGAGGCGGGCGCCTGGTTCTCATATCAATTGGTCGGGCCATCTCAGCATGGAATACCGAGACATCTGGAATAAGCCATCTCTGTACGAGATGGAGCCGTCTTGGCTGGGACGCACTGTTTTTTCGGCACGGTCGGAAATCAAGCCACTGCACTACTGTTGGCTCAACCAGAAAGCAGGCTCATGTTCATGGCTTTTACCGTCGAGTCTGTCTTTATATATGTTGGACCAGCGGAACACTACCTCCAGTCACAGGCTGCATCATGAGGAGAGGTATCATGAAGAAATATTATGGTAATCAAGCACCATAACCCAGCAGAGTGATATATCAATGACTGCAGGATACCGTTAATCATGATATATTAAAGGCCTGTTCCTGCAGTCACTTTTCAATATATCATCTGCAGTCGCATCCATAACTGGTTTAATAGGATACCTAAAATAAATTGACCCTTGCTCACTGTTTGTGACGATGAGTTCCCCTCTTGTGCGCCTCAAGCTAGAATGACTACATATACGACAAAGTATCTGTATAAACACAGTTACCATGGACCATATACATATGTATACATCCAGTTAACAGCAGTGACGGCAACAAGGCAAGATACATAATTGATCACCTATCTGCGATCCTATTCTGGGTATATAAATTTGTGAATATAAAATTCAAAGCTTGAAATAACACAGTGATGAACGTGAAATCTTACAAGGAAGGACTGAACATGGACGGCATTATCATCGATCGATGATCAATCGGAGACATTTAATTATTGATGTTCTCCAAAACACTTAATCCTAATTATATGAAATGAATATTGTTGTGCATGTAGTATACAAAGATAATTTTCTCGAAAGGCCATCAATGGTCATAGCTTCACATCCAAGGAAGAGACCAAGAATCATCCTGTCCTTCTGAGGTTTCTCAGAGGTAGCGGGACGCTAGTGATGACAAACACAGCATTGAGAGGCTGGGTGATCGCCTCGTCAGAGGTAGTGGTGGTTTTCCAGTGGGAAAGAGTGACCAGAATATGCAACGATGCAGGAAATGTATCTTATATACACTAACATGGCATTGGATTTATGTTCATCATAATCTATGTGAAATTACAGTGGAGACCTAGTAACACATCAGAACTATCATTGTGTCAAGATCTCAACTCGGTCATGTTATTAAGCTTATTCCAATCCTCACAGGGATCAGATAACATAGATGTATCTTCTGGACTCAATATCAAGAGTACCCAACAAACCTGCCCAAAAAAACTCGTCAATCACAGTATTATGGCTAAGTTCATACATGCGGGTATAACAAAACTGGCCTTATTATAATCACTATCACAAGTCGGGCAGCAATGCAATAAATCAGAATAAAAGTACAGTCTACACAGTAGAAACTGGAACGATAACGCCTGTCAAATACTCATAATGTGTTTGAAAAAGATACTTGATTTTATGAGGCCAAGGCGAAACAACAGAAACATGACCTATAGACAAACATGAGTCCCAGAAATACGAAAGATAATCAGATACTCAGTTTATAGGTTAAAAGCGAACGAAAATCGAAATGTATCATACGTAGACGATGCAGGTGGAGTGCGAATAGAAAAGCCGAGTTAATAATATAAAAGGATAAGCGAAGAAGATTCAGAATTTTCAGAGGCCATACCTGAGTCATTTCTACATCGAGTACGCCAATGTATATAGATTGATGCAACCCTACCCACCACTGCAAAGTCACTAGATACCAAAAAAAAACATATAAAGGAATACAATGAAATCCACCATTCAATCCCAAATGCCGTACGAATTATTCAGAGAACCTGGATTGAGTTAATGTTATATGTAAATAGCAAGTCATTCGAGATGCTCACCTCAACACACCCGGTTGTCTTGAACTTCTTCATACCAGGATTCAATTGTTTCTTCCACTTACGATGATGCTTTCCTTCATACGAAAAATCATTGCATTCGTTGGCAGTGAGTCCCCGGATCTCAAAGGTAATACTCATCCAACCGCCTGACTGGTATCCCCGAATAGTGTAATGGTCACGGGGGCACTGCAGGGACGAATGCCAATTGCTTCTATACATAACGCGAAATCAGACATTCAGAAAAAAGAAGAGAAGGTACATACAACAGGACCAATGACACCACGTTTTGTCTAGCCAATTCGTATGCATACTGGTTGGTGATCCACACGAAAATAGAACCAGGGTAGACATCCAAGAGACTTGTAGACAGGTTGACGACAGCACCACTGAAATACGGAGTCGACAAACCAGCATGAAAAACAGAGTGATAGTATCTCATTATAACGATATTGACCACAACTGTTGCAAACGATTGAGTCGAGACGAAAGCAAGGTGCTAGTCGTTAACAGCAAGATTTCCAGTTATCCTGGTTATTACACTAGAAGGACTGCACATAACCATCAGTACCTGTTTCTTTTCGTCTATCTGGTCTATTTTTTACAGGTCTGTCTTGCTCAGACACCATGATTCATCTTAATTGGGAGGCATCTGCCAATGGCACCTTGGTTACACATGTTGGCAGTCTCCTGCATATTGTTCAGTTCTTCTTCGACGAAGACTGAAACAACCAGATCTATGCCCACGATCTCTACCAACTACCAGCGCACAGACTCGTACCTATAACATTGATAACTCTATATTTTAAGAAGAGAAGTCTAATGGGAACAGTGCATACGTCGGGTAAGATCTAAGTTAATTTTATGATCCATCCATTTCCTGACTTACTTGTGAAGTCCTGAATTGCTTGGAAGGGACTTGTCCGATGGTCTGCTTGGATACGTTAGTATACTTTTCCTTCAGAAATGCAATATTATATACCTCTAATCTCTATGAAATTTGAGCCATTGAAGTGGATTTGACCGCGTCCTACACCATCACGAACACCAATTATCTGAACTCAACTGGCACATAGCAGACGAAACAGTGTTGGCCTTTTGAGGCACCAACGAAATGAAATGATTTATATATCTTGTGCATGCCAGACTGATTACTTGTTTTATGAAATTTCTTTTGGTGGAATTCAACACTGAAAAGCGGAGAAACCGGTCCGGTACTTATTGGTGTCTCGTAAATTGCTACGTCAATTTCTTTCACAACTTAAACCAAAACATGCCTGCCATGTAACGAACCAACATCAAATTTCTCATGTTGCTCTAATCATTCTCATTCTCACATAGTGACATCTTGTGCACTGCCATCTATCAACTGAGATCCAAAGTTGTCCGAATGGTCACCATGAACACTTGCTCCATTATCCGATTGGCACTGTTTATATAATATTTATATTGCCATACCTGGTTCTACTGTTCTGATTATGATTATCACTCCTGGGATTCGTCTTCTGGCCCCCCTCTTGCTTTCATTGCACTCATAATTGGCCATTTCGCAAAGATGGTTCATCCATGTGAATCCACATTGCTACATTTCCTCTTGGTGAGACATCATCAGCTCTTGCTTACTTAGTTATCCATGTCATCTACATGGATTAGATCCATAAAGGGAAGCTAAATATATGGATGCTCGCCTTGTTCCTTGAGTACAAGGCAAATTCCCAGGTAATATTGACATGGCAGCGAAATCCGTCAAAATATGGGCCGAGGGGTACCCTAGTGACCTTCTCCTCTTCCCAAGAGAATGATACCGAATTCAAGTTCCCCTAGGTGACGGATTTAAGGAGGAAGCGCTTAAAACTGTTTTCAACTTGCCTCTGGGGCCTGGGTAGACTGAAAAGATTCCTTACCTGTTCATCAATTGGTCCTCATTTTGTCCAATTGCATTTTGGAAAGTACTCGCAACCCAAACTTGGTAGCCTCTTGGAATTCTCAGATTGCCAGTTCAAGACCGGCACCAAAGGTGACGATGGACCATGGCCATTTGTGCAGAAGCTGTTGGACGTCTTCAATGTCGAGGAGCGTTATGAGAGCTTTGCCTTTATATTTCGGGATGTCTCTGGCTTTATCGAGGTGATACAGGGGAAAGTAAGTGGATTGAATACAATTGAATGATACCATAGTATTAGTAGTTTTGTAAGCAATACTTGGATTAAATAGATGAACCCTGGGAATGATCCATGTCAAAACGAGATATTTTCTGAAGGTCAGGGTCATTGAATATGTCAGAAGCAGAATAAATGCACGTACTACGTATATTGTTCTGTCCTTCCAATCATCCCTTGTCAACGAGTTCTGTGGATCCTTTTTACACACTTCAAACATCCCTTCATTGTTGGACGACCCTTGCGCGGCCCAGAGAACACCATCCGGACCTCAATGCTGTCAGTAGCCTCAGATCACAGAGCTTTTGCAACGGCTGTCTCTGATCAGGAGATGAGGATTCCATGATGAACATGCATCAGAACATGAAGTGACGAGTTACGAGATGACTGCAAAATGGGTCAATACCGGTTGACAATCTTTCTAGAAAAAAGAAAGACTGATTCCCATCTTCACAGTTGATTTGATTCGTGTCAGAGCACTGACTAGGGGCACGGAAAGCATCAAAGTAGCCATGAGCGGAAGGATTAGCCACACGGGAATTTTCATCACTTGGGCGAAAACTGGAGCTCAATTTCAGTGATTCGCATTTGCGTAAGATGCAGATAATTTCACCTCTTTCAGAAAGAGACCAGTTCCTTATCAATGAAGTTCAACTACTTTCGGTGGCGTGACCTTCGAGTTATACACTGCGGCCTCTCCCGTAAGCTCGGATCCTCAGAGCTGGTCTGCTCCTGATAACAACTATGCTCAAAAAGTGGATAGAACATGTATACATGAATCAAAATGTCATCAAGTCTCCTTTCTCAAAGCCTCCCTTTTTGACCTCGCTCGACCATTTGAAAAAATTGCATTTATATCTTGGATCCATGTCCTCTCTGTTCCGTTTGGCTTTTCCTTTATCATAGCCCGGACCTACAGGTCTACGCAGCCTTCAGAACCTGAACAAACAGAATTGAATGCAGATATGTACCGTGAGCAGATGAAAAAATTCTTTCCTTTGTTGGCTCCCGGTTTCGTAACGGTCAACTCCTTCGTGGGTTCATTGTGAATGAGACAGCAGGGTGGTTGAATAGGTGCCAAAAGCGCCTTACATGCATTCCGGCTCTTGGATGAGGATGGTGTTGTCGTCTTCGTGTTGGCTGAGAGCGAGAGTTTCACTGCCAACTTGTAATCTTTATCTTCAACACTGTCATCATCTTGCACTACAATTGGTTCAGCGGAATCATTTGACTTGCTGAAGAATGACGAAAGCTTTCTCTGTCCCACAGGATTGGGTTTTGCCTTCTTAGAGCTAGAGGAGACCTGTGACTGAGTAAGTTTGCGCTTTACCAACACAGGTTGCGATATCTGTAGTTTGTCTATGGTTGTTGATGATGAGGCCTGAGACGACAGTTGAGACGAGGGTGGTGGGGAAGGTGAAAGCGAGAGTGGTGATGATGGTTGCGTAGTGGCGGATTTGCGTATGGGTCCTTTTTGACCAAAGAATGTACCAAAGGAGCGCAGCTTCCCGGAAAATTTGTCCCAATACTTGGAGGACAGTCTGGGAATTCTATTGACATTGGCGGCGAGCATTGACTGGAGTGTACTGAGGCACTCTGTGCCAGGTAGCTCGTCATAGAGGTCGAGCACGACTGGGCAGTGATCACTCCCTTTGACTTGAAGCTGTACATCCGCCGCTTTTACCCATGGAAGTAAGCCGACGACAGTGATGAGAATGTAGTCTATGTGAGTCCCATGATTTGATGCCCATGTAGATATCTTGGTGTTCCAGCCTAAAAAACGTCAGCAATAGATAACCGGCATGTCAGAACGGCCAACGCTTACAAGTAAACACTCCCTTTCTATCAAGCCACTACTGCCACACTACATCGACCATAGGACCTCCTTCCTCAACAAGCCACTCTCTTAACCAGTGCCGGCCTTCTTTCTCTGCCCAAAATGCCTCCGAGTCCTCTGCCATTGCTGCGTCTCCTCCACCTTTGAGTTTCAGCTTGTTCAGCATGATCTCTCCCTCGCAATGATCAATTAAAGACGCACATGCATTCAGGTCACCAATGACAACAACTTCTTGTTTTCCCAACTCAATCAGCCTCTTTACTCACTCTGACAATAGTCGATGAAAATCCGCTTTGAACTTGATATGATCTTCTGTCTCCATGCCGTTGTTGGGACAGTAGACATTCCAAAATTGAGCACAAGTGTACATCCTTTGCTGTCCAAATTTTTGAGGTCTAGTTCAGTGTCGTCGTCATCTTCAGTCTCGACAGGCGAATGACACAGGTCGGAAGCAAGAGCTGAGGTTCACTCGCTCTTCACGAGTGAGAGGAGGCTTGATATCCAATAACCCAGTCAGACCTTCCTCTGCCTTGCAAGGCACAATACGCGTGTAAGTAGCTACTCCAGAGTAACCAGTCTTCTTTGCAGGAAATGAGAAGAATGCGGCTTTGGAATCTGGCGTTGCGATGTCTTTACTGAGATTTTGACGGGAAGTTTTCATCTCTGCAACATATAAGAGTTATGAAGATGATTATTGGAAGGAAACATATAATGTCAGCATCCAGATGGTCCAGAATCGCTTCCTGAGTCTTCAGCGTATTCCATCTACAATAACACAGGTAATTATAAGCACTATTATGGGGATGACGGCCTATGGATGGTATTGGGGTAAGTTCAGATCCCATTCTGCCAGACGGTGGGACTTGTTCAACTGGTGCGATTACATTTGTGCTGAAGGCTTACGATATTCCAAGTCAATATTCACATACCCTCACCATCCACCCACCCATACAATTACTGAATGAAGCCGTCGCTTGCACTGGAAAGAATACTAGGAGCAACCACTGTGCTTGGTAAACAAGTGAGAGCTACACAGCCACAAAGTTCGGGTCCTCAATGTTTATTATCCTACATTGATAAACTGAGCACGTCGACTATTGAATTGCTTTCTCTACATGAAAGTCCTATTCAAAACTAAACACATGTCGGGCTCAGCTCCAGCATTCCTCCATTAGCTTGCCTTCTAGCTCCATTTTCTTCAGTCTCCCGCCTCTTCTGTACCTAGACTGCCATATTTGACCGCAGAATGCCGAAGGGCATCCTTGACTGTTGCTGGCATTTTATTTGAGGATCAAAAGACAGAAGTTCCACGAATGAGAGAAATAAAAGGGGAAACAAATAAACCCTCATACCCTGAGATATACACCCACACACCCTGTGATAACAGTTTCCAAACCCTCTTTCCATCTGTCTCTATAAGGTCTCGGACATATGTTCTTTTCACCCCTTCAGGACCATCCCGCGAACAAGCGACGCAATACACGGGTTTGTTTTCTTTGGCATATCCTTTCCACTCTTGTACGTAGTGCTGGTCCTTCAAGGCAGACCGACAGCCAAAAAAAACAATGTGTTACCTGATAAAAATAGGTGTAGACAGTTCATGGAAAAGAGATATGAAACATACCGTTTGTACCGGTAAAGATGCGTTCTTCAATTAAGGATCACATGGGTGTGACACCAGTACCTGGACCTATGCATATGATGTGTGGCATGTCACCGGAAGTTTGATAAATCCTTGACATAGGCCAATAATTAACAAATGACCTAGACAACAGTGAAATACTATTTAACAGAAGTTCAATGTTGACATACCCGGTTGCAGAGCGGAGAGGTAAGAGGTGCATATTCCACGGCAAGGAATTTTTAAGCAGGTGCGATACTTGACGATGGCGATACAAAGTTGTATCTCATGAGGATGCATCTGGGTGGAAGTTGTGGGTCAATTTTGATAAACGGACATCTGAAGCTACCTTGACTGAGCTGGCGATGGAGAACTCTCATGGTCTAAGTGGTGGGAATATGTCAAATATGTACGATAATGGTATCGTGGACACACGGAACTCAGTAAGCACTTCTTGGATTGTGCACCTGACACGTTGACAATAATCATATAACTTGTCCTGCCAGTCAGTTCAACAATGGCCAATGGGTATCGGAAGGAATGCTGACAGCAGTTTCAATTGAAAGGAATTCGTCCAGTTTTTCCGACTCTTGTTCATCCATGTTGAAATACCGGAGGTACTGGAAGAAAGTTCGATGAGGGACAGCTTTGAAGTCGAGATACCGTGTGAAGATGGTTCGAAGCCTTGCACGGCGAGGTATGTGATCAGGCATAGTCTGATCTGTTATTGCAATCAGAATCATGCAGAAACAAGCTGCTGGCACTCACCCTTCTCGACGTGTTCTAGAGTGTAGACTTCATCAGCAATATTTCCCCAACCCATAGATGACAGAAACTCTTCGACATCATCATAGGGTTGTAAAGGATAGATAACTGCAACATCCCTGGAATTGTACCTGTTCTAACTTAAGACTTGACATACAGGGAATAAAGGAGTACATACTGTATATCTTCAAAGGAAAACTGAAAATGGTGAATATCCTGATACCAATCTTCAGCCGTTATCCATCTGTTGCACTTGAGTGTAGCATGATGGTAGCCTGCATCTTGCATAAACGGATCTAGGGACTCTTTTTCATTGGATTTTGTCACCGCCATCCTCGGAGGAGGGATGTTATCCTGCGACAATCTGCTCGTTCCCTCTGCCAAGGGGAACAGCTGTGCCAGAACATCCAGCAAGCCTTCGACCCATGGTACCAAACCAAAGATAGCAAAATGTAGGTTTTCGAATAAATTTGTGGGAAGGTCTGAGTGTAGAAGCATATTCCATAGAGAAGTCATTGACCGCGGTTCGACACCAGACCCAGTAGTAGATATCACAAAGATGATGAGGCTTTCATTTATAAGATCGTCCAAGGAAAATGTCAGTACATAATACATAAACGTTTCTGAGATTTTGCAAGTAGGAAACGCACAGGGAGATATGTTCCCACATCCTGTATTCGACATCGGAGATGAACATGCCTACAGTGGCAGGCAATGTTGTCTGCTGTCTCCTAGGCATTTCCTGACTCCGTAACGTAGAGGATCAAGGGCTTCTCATACTCGCCCATTGCGGATGATGAGAGTTATCAGATAAGAGAGCCATGTGCCTCAATTATCTAAGGCTCTTTCCTTGCCTCTTCAGTGTTTCAAAGCAATTTCAAAGTCGGAAAATAACATCATCAAAATGATGATTTGAACAAAACTCTACAAGAAAATCTCATAGACACAAATCAATGGGTATATTGACTGTATTATATACAACACCTTACTCGCATCTTCACCGGAGCCATCAAATGTTGTTTGTCCAGCAGTGTAGCGTTTGGGGCTCTGATAGTGAACAAAACAGAACAATCGCCTCACCTAACTTGATGGTTACAATATGTACAAGGCCAAAAAAGAGGGTGCAGGCAGATCATATTCACATGCTCTTGCCACTGTTGTCTTCCCATGTAGCACCATAGGCACCTATACAAAATATATGAACAAAGGCCTTCCAATGTACTATACATTATGCTCACCTCAGGAAGGACTCACCGCACCAGGATATGCAGGAACCAAGGTTCTTCCTGCAGTTGCATTTGGGTATTGAACTCCATTGGCTGGAATCATAACAGTAGAACTTCCATTCATCTTCTGTCTCTCAGCATAAGCACATAACATATTACCCAGACTCATGGCATTCGAAGGTGAGCTGCCGAACCCGCTGAACATGCTGTGATTGGGCGATTGAGATGAAGGGAAGGATATTGTATTTGTCGCCAAGTCAGGGGACATGGCCTCAAAGATGGTCTCATTGTGAGGTCGTCCCAGATGATTCGACTTCGAGAGATGACCTTCCAGTTGACATCGATGATGATGGTGGAACGTATGAATGAAGTGAGGGGAACCTGATCAATGGACTTGGCTTGGGCAAAGAAGTGGGATGGGGCATCGATGTGGGTGCCTGTGTGAGTTCAGAGAGAGAGGTATTGGATGCTGTAGCCATGTTCTGGGACGGTTGCATGGGGGAGAGTAGGCATAGGGTGGATCGCCAGGGTAGAAGGACATGCTGGATGGATCGAGAGAATGGCTAAGGTCGATGCTTTGGTCGGTCATAGTTGACAGGTTAGCTGACGATACAAATTGTAGGCAAAATATCTTGAATAGTTCGTTTACTGAGTGCCAAACAAACACAGTTGTGAACAGAGGGTAATATTATAAGTGACCAAGTCAGCCAGGAAAGAGAAATTCATTCGAAATATCTAGAGGAAGGCAGCACTCTTCTGGAAGAAAGAAAGAGAAGCAGGGAACTATCAGCTTTATGATGATGTACTCCACCCGTCCAAAGTAAGTATAAGTGACTGCAAACTTCAAACTTCAAAAAAAACTAGTGATAAGAACAAGGACCCTCCCTATCCACCATGATCAAAGATTTGAAGTGGCCCCATGTCCAATGTTATCTGGCTTCTCATTGTTCATAACATGTGCAGACTCAGGATTATTTGTCACCTCCAATCTACCTTCTTCCAGGTCAATAACTGGCCTATTGGCATTCAACTCGCTGGAAGGAGCCATGCTTGTCAGGTGAGCCGTAAACCGTAATGAAGAGGCATTGGTGTTTGCTTGCCAGCTGTCATTGGGACGTGCATTTCCCGAAGCGACGCGTGCTACGATAAGAGTAGGTGCGATCGCCTTGACAACAATAGATCAGTAAGTCTTTCACAAAATTGACAAGATGGTGACAAACGTTTATCGAAATGTATATGGCTTGAGGGTAATAAGATGCAGTGCCGTTGCGAGTAAGTAGAACCATGTATACTATGAGGGCAAGGGTATAGATTGAGGCTGATTCAACCAGAATTTCGATGACTCGGTGGTAGGTTCTTGTATCTGACCTAGTGTAGTCGATGCATTTTGTGACCGTCAAGATGCGATAGACTATGAGTGTAGTGCATATAAGGGTGGTTCCTAAAGAGAAAGAGAGATATGCCAGCGTCCAATGGATCTCTAACGAGGATGTGCCGATGAGGTGACTAAGATCGTATATATTGCTGCGAAGTGCCAAACAACCAAAGACTGTGAACGGAGCTCGATAAATACAAAACGATGGATGTGTTCTGGCATCGTACCTCCCTGAGTCAGAAACAGTATTGTCGGTAATATTATAACCGACCATCGACGGCCCCAGATGATCCAACAACGCCAGATCTGTGCAAAGTCTAAGCTCAGCGCACGCTAACACTAGGGAACACATACGGTGATGCCGTCGGTAATGTCAGTGATGATACCTGTTGTGATCCCTGTCACCCAATGGTATACAAAATTGAAAACAGTGTCAGAGACCAACTCGGTCTCGTTGATTACAAATTTGACAGCGTAAGCCAAGTCTGTAACCAGAAAAATTGTAGCCAGAATATACAAGAACACAATGACGAAGATCATAATGTTACGAGCTTTGGTGCGGCGTTCTTTGCTTGAGACTATTAAAATCTGTATACAGCGGTGCAACAGAGTAGCACCGGAGAACAACACACATATTGAGAAGAGGGAGAATGCCGCAACAATGGTATGGATGCTTGTTGTGTATCATACCTTTCAGCAATATACGTACAGATAGACCGGTTTGCAGGCGTACCGTGCATGAAGGCTCCCAGTAGCGCCTGGTTGAGCTGCGCGAGGAATACTTGTTCACTTAGCATGGCGACGGTTCTTTGAGGAGTGTGTTAGCTGAACTTGGTATCCGCCCTTATCTAGCGCTGAATGAATTAATGATGCATAGCCTTCTGGTTCATCATGGCTGATAGGCACAAGCACCATTGACTGCATCTTCAACTTCAAATGGTTGAAAATTCACCGAGATTTGTGGCCAACACATATGAATCCTGTAAGATCTGGAGGGTGAAAGCACCAAAACATTGATACAGTTGAAACGACAATGTACAATTACCTGTCTGTATACGTCGTTCAATAAGCCCTGAGTAGAACATCTGTTTGATGAGTACACAGAGTAAGAGATGACATCAATGGATGAGGGATTGATACCAGTAGTTTGGGTATGTAAATCCATTGTAGGCGATATGAGGTAGACGCATAAGGTGGAGTGACTCAAAATCAGGGTAGGCCAGGAAACTGGGATGAATATGGTAGCGTTACTGATAATAAATCACTGCGAACATTACCATGTTGTGAGTTGGCAACTGCCAATGTACCGCTTGAACGCAACATTGATCATAAGCACAATGTGATAACTTGAAGTTGCGACTATGACTCGTCAGAGACTGGATGGAACCGTCAGTACACTTGGGAAGGAATTGCGTTGTCCAAATTTGCAGAAAAAGTATTCGCATTGGGATTGGTGTCATTCTGTACAGCATCGATGAAGTACTAGAGAAAGCGCTTTTCTACCCTGACCGTGCCACTTCTAGGAACCAAAAAATTGGTATTGTCATGTGACCTGATAGAGCAGTTTTGCACTGCCACCCGATTGTTGTCTGCGCCCCTCATTTTCGTAGGTCGTCTTTCTTCTTCCACTGTCACATTACTCACTAGGCGACTGTAGCTCTTTGAATATATGTCATTACACCACGGGATATCTAATCATTGCGTAAACATCCGGAAAGTAAGTGGCAAAATTCTGATTAACACCGGAGGGCATCGAGATATTAAACTTGTAGAAACTGACGAAACATCGGCAATAACTCAGTCCTTATTTGCTGAGGTGCTGTATCAATTGTGAATCAAAGTCGAACGGGATTGATCAACTCTCTAACGTACCGTCGTTTCCAGAAGGCTTAGTCGAAATATTGTCTCTGAGATCTCGGGGACTGGTACAAAGCTGCTAGACAAACAGAAACTAAGCCGAAGTCCTCCAATCAGATTCATTTCTTCCGATCCTCGAGGACTATATATCAGTCTAGGTTAGTACCGCTACTGCCTAGGAAGATGTCTAGGTTTCCTCAGCCTTAATCTCAACATCAGGTATAGATATGTACGCCACGGCAAGAGTCATCTCGTCAGTTGTTCCTGCCCTGGATCCCAATGATTAATTGAATGCTGGGAGAAGGTACGCCGTTTCTCTGGAATTTTCCAGCAGGTTTACCGGTGTTCCAACATGATTCGGGATGCTCAATGATTGTCGGGCCTGCTCAGAGGAACTACCACGGTATTCGCTGTCCTCATCGACTGTCTCGATCTCACAACTAGGAACTTGCAGATTAAATGTATGGAACACATGTGACATAGATTGCGAGCTTGGGGTTCTATCAATGTACCTTGTCAACGTATGTATCACCTAGGAATATAGACTGTGGCTAGGAGACAGTCACCGAGTATATGAAAGATCTGTGGATCTGTTGCCACTCTTTTCTCGGGCTGCTTCTTAAAACATCCGTGGTCCACCTCTTCGAAAGCGCGGTTTCTGATGACTCTCTGTTGTAGATAGTCACCCCGGACTCGGGCCACAAAATCCTCCCTGCCAGCATCCCTCAGCATAAAACAACAGACTGACCAGGTATTCAGTTCTGCGCTACATTATATGAAAAGGTCGTACATTCATGTTTTTCAAAGTTTATGGTCATTGTTAGAGGGTCATTCTATGTCGTCTACTTGCAATTCTACTCCAGTTTGCAATCTTTCGGTGTAAAACTGTTCATTTTCCCAGCATTGACCGTGATGTGGTCGAGGAACTTGAATCGCTGCTGGCCTGCCTAATGAAGGAATGAAATTTACGCGTAGGATATAATCGTTGTTTCAAACTTCGTGCCTGTCGTAGAATGCAACCAGAAGCACATGTTTTCGTTGAGTTCTTTCCCGTATAAAGACGGCTAGAACATGACAGATTGTTTTCGGTTCCTGACATAAGGCTGTTTTCTCCGTGTTCTTCTTTGACTAATATGATAAACCCTGCGTTGCATCACCACTTTCAGTCCTCTTTCCTTCTTCCCCCCAGGACTGTCTCCAATCAAAATGGATATCGGGAAAATATTGCTCCAAGATGATGACGGCTACGCTGCTAAGCACTACGCGCTGACCACTAAACCGTCTGGTTTTGTACCATATCTACGCCAGGTTGGAAAGACCAAGACCGAGATATCTGATTGTAGTGCGAACGAAGACGTTCCGTTCGTGAAGGTAGTTTGTCTCCACCGCAGAAGACCTCATCTCATCTTAATTCGCAGATCGAGAAGCATGCAAGTAGAGACGTCATCAGCAATGTATGAATATCCTTTCGCTTTGACATTGAATTAGGCGGTCTAATTTTTTGTGCTTGGTCAAGTATTCACCAGTGAAGAAAGAAGTAATCGACTTCACCATGATAGATAGCATGCCGTTAGATGTCTGCCCGCGCACTGCTCTACATATTTGTTGTACTCAAAATCTAAAGGAGAAACCTGTGAAGCCAGCTACAATCGATTTAACAGGATTAGACTCGGAGTCAGATGAAGAGGTATGCCAAGGATTTATATTTTCCCCTTTTCTCGTGAAGTACCCCCCGACGCGAAAGTCCGCCCCAGACCTTTGAGTCGGGATATAATGAAAATTTCTTCGCGAGTTCCACCACGCGTCGCTTTTGGAAACACAAGCTTCAATTCTGATTTGGTTTTAGACATCTGGCCCTATCGACGTTACACACCTCTTCGACTTCTCGTCGACAAACATGATACCAGGGCCGGCATGTAAAGATGAAGATGAAAATAGTGATATTACCAACTACAACGGGATCTTCCATATCCCTCAACACCCGCCTCGGGCTCTCCCACAAGCCCCAAGGCGTAATGAGAGATATTCTCTCCGCCCCCGACCGACTCGGACTGGGACTCAGACTCGGAGGACATCGGTCGAGCTGATCGAGCGAGCCGACAAAGAAAATCATGGCAATAGAGAAGAAAATCCAGGGTGGAGAGCAGCTTATCTGACACTTCTGAAAGATTACGATCGTCTTCGAAAAGAAAACAACACGCTCGCGGAATGTGATCAGATTGCGAAGAAAGACAGGTCGAGGGGGAATACATCAAGGCCACTTTTTCGCCCAGCCCACGTAACCCATACTAGGGGTATTTCAGCACTAGGTGTCAGTAACCGCACGAATCAGCCTCCGGTCTCACCGCCGCTGTATGTGTCGAACATCTACAACTTACTCTCTTGAAACTCTCATAGCTATACTTTTTCTGCTCATATATAGATACTTCTGATGTTCAAGTTTGATGATATATGGTGCTGTTGATAAAACAAAGGTCTTTCGTTGACAAGTTATAACGAGAGAGTGTGTGGGTATTTAAATTTTGTGACAGTCCAGGGTAAGTAATGTAATATATAGGCAAGAGATGATGTCACATGGTGTAGTGGAACGAGGGTGGTTGAGCGTGATCATCCTGTCAGTGAGTTGGCTGCACGATGCCAACTATTGAGAGTTCTATAACAGATTATAGGCATACAGAATGCGAAGGCCAAAGAGAAAATCGTGAGTACTTACGTATACATGGCCTTCTGATTCGTCTTCATCATGCAAAAGGTCTCTCGGGAATCTGGGCATGCGTCTACATACTGTTGGCTTCAGTGGTGCGTCATTCTCCTCAGTTTCAGCAGTAGTATGGGAATTCGTAGGGGAAGATGGTGCCAGAGAAGGAGTTGAAGAGGAAGGGAGGGAATCAGAAATTCCGAGTTGGGGTCTCGGCGCCGCGCCTGAGAGACTGGCCGCTTTTTTAAGCTGATACATGCCTATCACAGAAGATGGATCATGGCCTGATGCTTTCTACATCAGAGGAACAGCAGACCAGGTGAGAATAGGTCTACTTTTCAATTCAGATTTTACAACTCACGACATAAGGGCTTGGCATACCCAGATACCTCAGCTCTTGCCGGAGGTCATAATTTTCCATCTCGAGAAGATGGCACTTCTTCTCAAGGTCGGCGATGTATTGGGCTCTACGAGCACGGTAATCGCGCTGCTGCGCCAACGATCGGGTTATTGGGATGGTAGGGTCCTTTTTGCGTCCACGAGTCATTGGGGCCTTGGAGCAATGTAGAGACCGGCTTAACAGGATGAAAAGCCCTCATTTGACAAGACCAGAGTGTTCAATTGCCAGGGCGAATTTGAAGGATTTAACAAGTATCGGGGATAGTGGATGTACTAGCAGACCTGTGACACGAAAGGGACGCCGAGTCCTGGAAGCCGAATGAACAACCTGAAGGATTCAAGTGTCAAAGAGTACAAGTTCCATGGATATAGAACTTGTATCAAACCCTAAATTGTACCCACATGAAATGCGAGGGTGTCGAACTGACCGGGGTATTAAGGAAAGAAGGTGGTCAAGAACAAACGGTGACCTTTCTGAATTCCCATTGCTTCAATCACAGCAGAAGCCAGGTCCATGGTAGTCCATCAGACCTAAGGCATCGCCGAGATCGTTAGTCAATTATATATATATATATGCAATTCCATATAACCCATACAAAATGAGAAAATAAGACAACGGTTCCATTGACAAGGATCTTGATTCGTTGTTCACCTAGATACTTACTTACCGTGTTGTATATCATCTGAGAACAACCATGACATTTCGTGACTTTGATTTTCTCGGAGCCATTAAAATGGCAATGCGGACGGAGCGCTTCAAATACGCAGTAGATAATACGTAGGATGCGGAGCTCTCAAAGCCGGTAGCTCCTTCGGCTAGCCTTCATCTGTTTGACAGTTTACAAGATCCTTGAGTTTTCATTGATGATCACTGAAGGACTGGACCAAGTTGGCGAACCCTCGTCGTCATTAATCTGGAGAAACAAGTGCTCAAAGAAGGCAGGTTACCCATTCAATCCCAGTAAATCGGGAGTGTGATACCTCGTAACATTCCCATCTGAAGACGTCATATCCGCTGATATACTGCTCCCCTTGAAGGGTGTGTTCTGCATCTGCCGCAGACAATGCGTTTGTGACATTTCTGTAAAATGGCGGTTAGGGACTTAGCAGCCTCAAGTATGATATGGACTTGTGTGGTTTCTTGCACAGGGGCATAAATTTCAAACAGGTTAAGGACTCGGATATGCCATGCCCCGGGGGCTCATTCTACTAATAAGTCTGGCCTGGATTATAAAATGAGAATGGTCTCCGCCATCATCGAGCTTCCTGGGGGTCTGCTGCTCTTGGGAACGGTGGTCTGATGGCAGTCTGCTATTCATAAGACCAAAAAAGAAGAAAGAAAAATGTTGACGCACTGATGCGCTCTAATCAAAGTCCCCCTCTTCAATGTCAAGTCCCGTCGTCGAGCCCAAATGTCCCCCCCAAGCCTATGCCCAATGCTAATTGTCACGTGTCGAGGTTGCTGGTATTCATTGTAGAATGTGTGCAGTTGTAGAGCCTCTGAGGTATGCGTTGTCAATCGCAAAAGAAAGTGAGCCCCGGGATGTGAGGATGAAGATTCAACGACTCATGCTGCCTCCCATGGCTCGGTAATATTCAACACCACCACCTGTTTTTATGCGAATACTAAGCCCAAGAATGAAATTATATACAGTAGTAATGGCTTTTGTTTAAAGTACCTTGAACAATGTCAGAACATGTTGAAATTCTCAAGTTATTGGGATGCTTACCTCAATGAATTTCTTTGGTTTGAACATCAAAGTTCTCATTCTTGGCTTTTTCTGCCATTGTCTGTGTGCCTGCACTCCATGCACCCACATGTTGCACTCCCCAGGTTTTGGTCCCCACATCTCAAAGGTCACTGTGGCCCACCTATCCCATCAATACCCTCGAAGGGTATAATGCTCATGTCCACACAATGGTGATTGATGCCAATTGTTACTAGATTTTTCAGAGGTCAGTACAACATTATAAAATTGTTATAAAGTCACTTACATGAGGGCCAAGGTTGCTACATGGTTGGTTGTCAATAATCTTGTGTATCGCCTACTCAGCGTTGTAAAAAGAGATCCTGGAAATTTATTGTGGAGGTTTGCTGTTACAGCGGTTTGCTTGTAACCAAATAAGTGCGTCGACCAACCAACCGACTTGGAATAGAAGTATCAGATATAAGTGGCCATCTGGTGTGAGTGAACGAGAGAGGGATGACGGTTGAAGAATGAGTTGGTTTAAACTTTGATTGCGAGAGTCGATCTACTCTGGCCGTGGCCATGTTGTTGGGCATTGAATAACTGATTCTCATTTATTAATGACCTCTAGGATAACCACCTTGACGCTAGCATTGGAGGTCCTATAATTTGCATCAGGCCCGATCATTTGCCTTCAAATAGCAAGGTCTTTTTTTTTCGATCCATTTATTTTACCCTGTGTGCTATTGTATGTCTGGGTACTTCTATAGGTACAGCAAAGTCTTACTCTCCTGCCTGGATCGTATAAAGAATTCATTGAGAGAACATGTATTTTTAATGCGACGATAATGATCGGTAAAATATCACAAATCCCGATTGATCCAACACTAATGATCATGCCTCACGCTAATGTTGGACGGGCTTTTACTGTGCTCGTTAATCAGGTGATGTTTTTCCCCTGTGACTCTGCCATCTCTGATGAGACAGAGCCATCTTGGCTCATACACTGTTTTTGACCTGGTTCTGGGTGCCACACAAATGCCAAAGTCTGAAAGAGACACCTTTGTATGACTTTTTCTTTCAGAATGGTTTGCTTTTCTTGCTCTCGACCAGTTTCTTAGTGTATTGAGGAATAAATGTGGAGGAATTATCAGTTTCCTCTGACAAAGCAAGCTAGTCACTAGATGGTGTAGTAGGGAGAAGCTGGATAGTGGATAGCAAGTTGACGGGTAGCTGTGCTAGTGGCAGCCGAAGTTGCTGGAAAGTAGCTAGCTGGTGCTAGGGGGTTGCTATCCTGTTTCTGGCAAGTAGTTAGGTGTTTTAAAAATAAACACTGATGAAAACACCCTGAGTGTTTTCATTGGTAATTTCATTTGTCATCAGGTTGTAAACACTGATGAAAACACCCTGGGTGTTTTCATCTGTGTTTATAAATATAATACCTGGACCGAAACACCGGCATATAATTACCGAGTGTGTTTCACACAACATGTTTCGTTGAAAATGACTGATGAAAACACTCAGGGTGTTTACAAAGGTGCTATCTCCAAAAATACATATGAAATTACCATTGTAAAATGCTAAATAAATGACAGAGTGTGTTTACAAAAGTGTTTTGTTGTGTGTATATCTAAACCAAACACAGATAAATTTACTGTAAAGTCCTTACACCCCTCAAACTACCAATGAGTCACAGGAGTGAATCTCAAACCTATATAAGGCAATTTTTTCACCACTAAAGACTGAGTCAAGGACTCGGAATGAAAGGGAAGTGTTTGCCATTGTTTGCTTATCAAATAATGTTACTTAATAATGTTATCTAAGAATATGACTAAGATATTTATAAGCAATTGGTAAGCAGCTGCACTGCTCTTTTAGGCACTTCATTCCTGCATTTTCATTGGGTGCCTCAACACTTATATAAGCTGATGGTGGCTCATTTGGGATGCTTCACCACTTAGGAAGGTTGTTCCCACAGATTGCTTTTCAACCACTTTTTATTGCTCAACAGCCATTGAACCATTTCTACTGCTTCTTTTATTTTTTGCTATATACAATAAGATAATATTTAATATTTAATACATGATTCCAGATGAAAATATCTAAATTATGCAACTAATAAATTAAATTTCATGTACAACTTAT